>OY751490.1:3536997-3726194 GCA_963565915.1 Entoloma clypeatum | reverse complement strand
CGTGATCAGGTGCCAACCCTAACCCTACAAAAAGGTTTTGCTCACCTTCCTCCACGATGCCCGCAGTGAATCTGATAACGACCATCCCGAACTTCGTCTCTCCGGAAGAGCACAAAAACATCATTGCCTCAACACCGTCATCTTTCAACGACATCCCACCCGTCCTCAGACATCGCGAAGAAAATGTTTCCGTCAAGCTTGATCCTGCCATCGACGGCTTCACAGAGCAAGATGGCGCTCAGGGGACTCTTTATGTGATCACCAGGTAGGAAGAAAGAAAGATCCTTTTTCTTTACTTGGGACAGCACTCAATGTTTTTTTTTCTGTTTCTTTTTGTGATTACTAGTGTGCTGGCGTCATGTCCACCACCGGACGCGGTTTCCAGATCGCTTACCCCTGCGATCACGCTCCATGCTGTAATCGCGCGGGAACAGGGTCCTTCGATATATTGCCAGCTCGACGATGACAGCGCAAGTCAACGGCGCCGCCGTCGCTCCTACGACCGAAGAAGACGAAGACACGGAACTAAGAGAGCTCTCCATCTTCCCGCAAAACACCGCCTCACGTACGCCCCCTCCTACCCTAACCAAACAACACTTGTCCCTCAAACGGCACTCATATCCACCCTACAGTGGACCCAATATTCGAATGCCTATCCATATGTGCAGCCCTCCACCCCGACCCAGACACCGGGTCCGACGAAACCGACGGCATAGACGACGCGTTCATCGATTCTTCAAACTTTGAAACGTTCACGGGCGACCAGGAGCAAGAGCTCAGTGAAGTCGGGAGGGTGCGCAGCGATTTTGTCAACGATAATCGATTCGCGCCGTACTAGACATTTTTTTTTCTTCCATGTCTTGCCATCATCTCCAGGCGGCTCTTGCGTATTTCGAATCCATCATTGAGGATCCCCACGATTTGACGACTCGTTCGAGGATGCAGAGGACGATGAGGGGGCAGAGGTTCCCCCGATAGCGAGAGCGAGGAGTCTTTTGTGCCAGAATCGGAAGACAAGGAAGTGGACAGGGTGACGGCCCAGACAGAGTAGTGCGGCACATCAAAACTAGTCATGACAATTACTACAATGCACATACTACTATATACTCATTCTGAGTAAGTGCTATTTACCCCATGGACTACCTGTCATAGTCGCAGTTTTGGTGGCGTTAGCTCACTGTCTCCACCATGGGTCGTCGAAGTCGTCTTAAACGTCGGGCAATGGTCCCCAACTAAAGGACGGCGGGGTTGATGATGGCGCTGCAGGTTTGTCCCGACAATACCGACGGCTGGAATCCGCCCTGCTGCCCGGGCGTGTGAAGCTTCAATGGCACCCCAGGACTATGCCTCTTCGCCCCCACCGTCGCGCCCCTCTTCACAACGCGGGGGGTGTAGCCGGATTGAAGTGGTCTTCCGGCAGTGTCCAATTCAGTGCTTGTTGCGCTCCTCGCGATTAGGCGTGCCCGTCCAGACGATGAGAACAGCGGCGTCGACAACGGGACTTGAACGCAAAGTTTGAATCTGACAAAGGTGCCTTTTGAGGTGTGGTGAACGCGATAGGCGCAGGTGGTGCAACCTTGGCTTTTGTGTTGAGCAGGGCTCCGGTCGCACGGAGAGCAGGGCACGCTTCAGGCGGTGTGCGGACCGTTCGGCGTTGAGCGCTGCAGCAGTGGTGACGGCTACGTGCGGTGTGACGCTGTAAGGGCGGGCGACGGGGTCTGGTAGACGTGCATCCCGGCCATTGGTGGAAGCAGAGGCTTTCGACGAGGTTGAGAGCTTGAGCTTGGATAAACGTAGAGTGAGTCGGGCCACATCGTCCGCTTGTTGTTGTATTGCCAGGTCAATGTTCCGGTAGGTGCGGTTGATCGTATCCAATGACGGTGCCCTGGGGTAGGTTGTTGAGCTTGGGAGACAGAAAAGGATACAAGGACCTACTTCAACGAGGGTCGTCCCGACTTCCGTTCATTTAGCCTCTTTTTGCAGGCCTTGAGATTCTCCTCAAGCTTCGTTATACGGTCTCGTATTGTCTAGAAAACAAGATGAGCATATCAAGCCAGAATCAAGGAAGAAGAGACGAACCCGGATGCTCCGCCTCAACTGAGTTTGCGTCTCTAGATGCTCTGGACCTAGCGTCCTTGATTTCAGCATCTTTGAAAACTCTTTGTCTGTCTTGGCCTTATTGAACCGGCTAATCTCTTCCTTTCGCGTTACAGCTACGACCCCCACCACATCAGGACAGCTGTCACGCAACATGGCCAAACGAACGCACCTTTCAGCATATTACTCTGAATCTCTCTCAACGTCTGCTTCTGCGCATCTCTCTGTTCTCTCAGCTCCACCAGCTCCTTCTCAAACTGCAACAGCACCTGACCAAACTGCATAACATCGTCTAAGGCCCACTTCTCTGGGTTTCCGAGGTCGACTCTATGCCGTGATCCACCCAAAGACTTGGTCATCTCTATTCGCTTTTGACCTGCCTCCGCAAGCTGTTTCAGCTATTCCACGAGGCAGTTCTCAGTACTAATCAAGACCTGCGGATGAATCGAAATAAATACTCACACTTGCGAGCTCCTGAGTCAGGATGAACACCAAACGAGCACACTCTTTCTGCAACCCTTCTTCCATAGTCGCTTCTGGCGGAGGCTTTGGCGGAGAAGGTGTCGTTAAACTCAAACCCCGAGGCTTAAGGGCTTGTGGGGTCTGAGGAGGTCCAGCCGGCTTTCTGAACAGCAGCGGCGCTTCAGACGGCGCAGGTTTTTCGGGCGCCTTGTCCTTCAGATTGAAAGGACCAAGACCAAATGGTACTGGTGCGGTTGTCGTCGTAGCTGGTTTCGCCGAAGTCCATGAGGCACCGAAGACTGGAGCTGGAGTGGGCGCTGCTGATGGGAAGAGAGATGCGGGCGCGGAGGCTGGCTTCTTCTCCTCAGGTTTCCCTGTGAGAGTAAACGGGCTGAATGATATCGCTGGAGTTGTCGACGGCGCGGAAGCCGATCCTCCGAAGACGGAAGTGCTTGGAGCTGTTGCAGGTTTGGCAGGAGCAAGTGGTGCTCCAATGAAAGACGCGCTAGAAGCCGTTGCACGGGCGGCAGCAGCACCACTACCACCACCAAAGGCAAAGACTGTAGGTTTGCTAGGCTCACCGAAGATGCTCGCAGGGGGCGGAGATGCAGCTATGAGAGGGGATGGTTCGGGGGTAGCAGCTTTGCGTTTTACAAAAAGGCTAAATGGAGCTGGGGAGGCAACCGGGTAAGGAGATGGCATGGGTTTCAACGTAGGTGTTTCTGGTATAGGCGGGCTCGGAGAGCCCAGAGTTGAGAGGAGAGGTGGTGTCTTGGGCCTGGTCGGTCTGACCTTCGATTCCTCTTCTTCCTCTTTCAGTGGTACTTCAATGGGCTTCGCGACCACGGGCTCTGGTCTGACCACTGGAACCGGCACAGCCGTTTTGTCGTCTTCCTCTTCGTCCTCTAGGGAGACCGGGGTGCTGGCCAAAGGAGAGCTGCGCGTCGGGCGCGTGCTTGGACGACCAAGGCCGAAAGCGGGAGGTGAAGGACTTGTCGTCGGGGGTGGTGTGGGGGAAGATTTTAATGGAGGAGACGGTTCCTTGACAGGCGTATCAGGAGGTGTTGTGCTCCGTTCTCTGATAGCTGACAATTCATCGGATACTGAAGATTCTGTAGGCGATGGTGAAGGCGTCACGCGAATCTTCGGAACCTCTAATTGGGGTGTGGCGGAGCGAGAGCGAGACTCGGGGAGGGGAATATTGGTGGGCTCCGGAGGAGACGATAGACTCGATCGTTCATCTTTTTCCGATCCCTCCGCTTCTAGTGTCTCTCCCTCCTCAGGCACATCAGACAGCTCGCTACTCGAGGAATATGACTCCTCAGATTCCTCTTCGTAGATATATTCGTCGTCTGATTCAGCCTGAGCTTCTCCTTCGGCATCTTCACTCCCTGACGCGACCTCTTCCTCGCTGACAGGTTCATGCTCGACTTCAGCAAAAGAGCTGGCCGTCGACAAAGAGAGACTTGCAAACGACTCGTCGGAACCCGTTTTCGCTTTTGCCTCTCCCGGGGCTGCAGGTCCCAATAAGAAACATGGAAAATCATCGAGATGCACATCACTCACCTGTGATTTGCTCAGCTTGTTCTCCTTCCTTTTCGGCCTCTTCCTTCTTCGGTGGACTAAAGACAGGGGCAGGATCAAAAGCAGAAACAGGCGCAGTCTTCGGGATAGACGGGGCCTGCGGCGTCTCCTTCATCTTTTCTTCCTTCTTTGCCCCAAACGCCGTCGCAGGCTTTGTCGCCCCAGTCGCGCCTTTATCACCGCCATCCTTCAACAACTCCCCAAATGACTTTTTCGGCCCCGCGAATGCACTAAACCCGCTTGGCGATCCGCTAAATGCGCCAAACCCGCCAGAGACAGGTGCCTTTACCGCTGTCCCTGTCGCTGGCGTCGGCGACGCTGGCGAGAACGGCGATTTGAAGCCACCCAAGGAAGAGGACGAGCCAAACATGGGTGTAGCAGCGGCTACCGCGGACGGTGGCGTGGTTGTGCTCGGGAGCCCGGTTGTTCCAAAGGCGGATACGCTTGGTGTCTTGGGCTCTGCGGCCGCTTTGAAAAACGGGGATGAGGATGGGGTCTTGTCGCTCCCGAAGGCTCCGAACCCCGATGCAGGTTTGAACATGGACGTTGATGTTTGTATGTTGCTGAAGGCAGGAGTTGTAGTTGGAGTCGTCGACGTGCCGAAAGAACTGGTGGTGGATGGTGTCTTAAATGCTGGAGGTGGAGGTGGACTTTCGTTCTCTGAGTCGATGGTGGCTGAGCCGAGTCTTGGAGTGGAGACAGGTGAGGGTGAAGGTGATGCAAAAGGCTTCTTAGCGGTCGATGGTTCGTCCCTGGCAAATGGGGAGGTACTCGCCTGAACTCCGAATGGTGATGCACTCGTGGAAACACCGAAGGGGGCGGTAGCGGTACTAGTTAATGCGAAGGGCGATTTGGAAGGCTCTGAAGGGGCAGCAGGAGCAAAGGGCGACGCACTTCCGGAACCAAACCCCGACGTCGCAGATGCGGCACCAAAAGCGGGTCCATTACCTGCTGCAGCCCCGAATGCGCCTGGAGTGGCGGATGCAAATGCCTGAAAGCCACCACCTGTCGGCGATGTCAATTTCGCAGCAGCCCCGAATGCTAAATCAGAGCTCGAGGTTTGTTGTGCAGCTGCACCACCAAAAGTTGCGGGTTTCACAGCAAACGCTGCGAAGCCGCCTGAACTAGTGGTGGTAGCGGCGGTGGCTGCGGGTTTCCCAAACCCCGTCTGGCCAAATGCTGGCTGGCCGAAAGCGGGCTGACCAAAAGACGGTTGCCCAAACGATGATGTCCCAAACGAAGGTTGGGAAGCAGGTTTGGAAGTCCCAAATGCTGTTGCTGAGGTTGTCGTCTCCGTGCTCGGTTTCGTTGGTTCTGTCGTCTCTGTTGATTTGAAATTGCTGAAAGCACCGAACCCAGTCGCAGGTTTGATCGTGCTCGCCCCAAACGCAGAAGAAGTCGTCGGAGTCGTCATGGATGCGGGCGGCGCTGCTGGTAACGCGCCAAATATTCCAGCTTTCGGTGCTTTGGAGGTATCCGCGCCGGAACCTCCACCAAGCGACAACCCGCCGAAAGAGGGCCCTGTATCATCCGCCATGGATTCTTCGCGTGTCATCTCGGCAGCAGATGGGGCAGGAGTCGGTGTGCCAAATCCAAAACTCGCCTGGCCAAATGCGTTGTTAGCACCTGACTTGTTGGAAAACGCGCTGAAGGCGTTTCCAATTGTAGTTGTAGCAGCCGATGAGGGGCCAAATGTGCTCCCAAATGGACTCGTAGATGAGGCACCCCCAAAGGCGGTTGGCGACGTGCTGCCGAAACTGGTGCTCCCGAACGCGCTTCCGCTTCCAAATGCACTTGTGCTTACGCCACTCCCGAATGCAGGTGTCGAAACTGTTGTTGACCCAAAAGCGGAGACTGGCTGGGATGGTTGTCCAGACGCCGAGGGTCCCGTTGCTTGTTGACCGAAAGGCGACGCAGAAACCGCGCCGCCAAACGCCGAAGATGTTTGAGGTTTCCCGAAAGCAGGTACAGGTTGCGAGGCCTGTCCAAAAACAGGCGTTGGCTGCTGATCAAAACCCGATGTGCCGAACGCCGGAGTGGGAGGAAATGTTGAGCCAGGGGGCTTCCTCCCGAAAGAAGACGGGAATGTGGAGTGCTCGCCGAAGGAGGGTTGCCCAGTGGCGGGGGTGGACGCCTGTTCAAATGAGGCTGATACAGCCTGAGGAAATATTATTCCCGCATATGCTTTAGTGTGCTCCAATACCCAGCCTTGAAGCGTCCCGTCATTGAGATATGCATACATGTGAGGGAAGGAAGAGGATGTGTCGGTCAAGTCGACGTCCAGCGAGAGAAGCATTGTGTCATCCATGTTCTTGTCCAGCGGCAGCGTGAGTGGGTTTTCTTGCGACTGGTGATGCCACTGCGCATCGTTGTTCCCAAGAACCTCTAAGTCAATGGAAGATCTGTCTCCGACTACCACGAGGGATTTTGACACATTGGATGAAACATCTTCGTCCCACCTAGGAAGCACAATTGTGAAGGCTTCCGGGTTGCGATCGGGGAGAGGAAAAGGATGATTTGGCGTAACGTAGGTACCAGTTGAGGATTTTGCGTCAAGCGAGACGATATGTTGGCAGGCGTCCGAGTTGCCGCCAGCAGCAGGTCTATATGTTGTTTTGAAGGTATGGCCTGGCGCTAGCCAGATGAGAGAGACAAGAGGCGGATGTGCCGTGGGAGGGATGTGTTTGTGTGGTGACGTCTTGTTGTTTAGAGGATATGTCAGAATGTCGCCGCTCTGTAGACCGATGGCTATATGTTTGCCTTTAGGAGACCATGCGACTGGGCAGGTGTGAGATTCATGAGCTCGCATGAGAGAAGGTGAGACAAGTACCTGCGACAGGCATGGCGGCAGCATCTCCAGCGGCCCAGCCTCCCTGCGATTCCAATTTCGTGTTGAACAATGCGACCGACCCGTTGGAACGGACGACAGCAATGATATCGGACAAGTTTGGTTCTATCCCCGGATTCGGTGCAATCTGTCGTATGGGACCAGACTGGTCTGGGTGGATGTTTGATGGTGTCACAGTGTCGGACCCGGCAGAGAATAGCGACTCGGTATCATACACCAGCAGTTGACCTTGCTCGAGACCGACGAATAGGCGAGTGTCATTGCAGGCGAATGCGAGGATGTTGGGCCTTCCGCTCTCCAAGGATATTGTGCGTTTTGGAACGAAGACTTCTTGACTGTCGTCTTTCGCCGATTTAAACGCGGAACGAAGATCGGCCAGAGGGGAGCAAACGAGCGCTTTGGAAAGCAGGGTGAGCCACAAGAGAACTCAAGAATTCTGACAATGTAACACACAAAATGAACCGCTGCTCTGTCTTGTTACTGCCGCGAACCAACCCCTCAAGTTTGCTACTGCAAACAGCCGGTATGCATTGGACGATTCCGGATTCAACGGTTCGGGCGAGAGATTAACGCGCCCTTGCTTATTTATTAGACGGAACGTTGGGTACTGGAACCCGCATGTCAGCAGAATTCTGGATGCAGGAAGGTATTGTGTACATACGTTGAAGCCTTCGGACGGGCATTCCTTGGGAGCAGCATCGATCTGAACCTGGAACTGCTGGGGTCGGACGAGCAGTGTGAATTGTTCCATGAGAGCCGTAAGAGCGGGAGTCTGGCGAGCTCAGAGCTTTTTTTATTTTTTTATTTTTAAAACCTCAATTTATATACCGGTGCCCGATCGCAGTCCGGTCTGTACTAGGTACAAGGGGTAACCACTACTGCTAAGCAGGGACCGCGGTATGAGTAGCATGGTAGAGTAAGGCCCTCTGGGGACAGCCTATGTGCGTATCTGATAAGTAAAGGATAGAGATGGACACTGAAACGTCCATGAAAGGATATTGAGACAGCGTGTTGTAGGTGGTGTGTTGTATATAGAAAAGTAGGACAAAACGAAAACCAGAAAGAGAGATGTACGGGGGTGTTAGCCCATTCCTTATATGTGAAAGAAAGAAAAAGACTTCAGACGGAAGGGGACGAGAACGTTTGCCATGTAATCATTGGGATCCCATCGGCAGCCCATCGGATCAGCGGGAGCGTGACCTTGGACAGGCCGGACGAGCGGGAGGGAAGGAGAACAGAGAGGGTGGGTTGAGGCACAGCCTTTGGGTTGAAGTTCTTCAAGAACACGGGGAGAAAGGAGGGCCGTGGTTGCAGCAATCCTGGCAGGGGTCCCATGTAGGGGAAGAAAGGGGGAGAGGGAGGGCATGGAGAGTGCATCCTGGGGGGGAAAGGCGGAAGCAAAGGGGAGAAAGCCTTCCGGGGAGGGGGAGGTGGGTCGCCGCATTTGGGGGCAGACATGTTACAGACTTACCGGTTTGTATGTTACGCACTTTTCCCTTGCATTGTACCTTCGTTATTTCTTTGACTCATCAGACCGCTTATTCATTTACCTTTACTCTACCATTCTCCTTTAGTATACTTCGCTCCCACGCTGACTCGCACTCCGCAGTAGGGATTACTCAGTCCGCAGTCATCTGACTCACTTCGCACTGCCTTTGCGCAGTTACTGACTCATCCGCACTGCCTTCCGCAGCTACTGACTCACTCGCTACCGCTCGTAGCCAGTACTATATAAACCCCATGTACCATAGCTACATTCCTTAGATTTAGCAATCACTTTGCTCTTCGCCCTTCCACTTCCTGCATACTCTGCCCGAACCTTGGAATGGTTTGTCAAGCATAACAAGTTGCTAAATCTCGTTAGGTTCGCCCAGAGCGAAGAGAGCAACTACCAGACGAGTCAAGACGTCGCGCTTCTTTGAAGACTTTACCAGTAACCCATTCAGCACGCCAGAAGCCCGACAGGAGGAGCTAAGTCCTCGAGATAGTATCGATTTTACACTCATCCAGCAGTACATTGAATCGGAGATCCGTTGCATCCTACAGCAGGTGCTTGACAAAGAACTAGACAACGACGATCATCGCCCCCACGGCGAGATAGCAGAGAGCGTCCATCTTGCTCGGCAACACCAGATCACGCGTTACAACACCCGACAGAACGAACTCGAAAGCTTTCGCGTTCAAGAAGGACCTCAGACAGGTCGGATCACAGAGATCAGAGAGTTTATCAGTGTCCAGACAACCGTTATCAGAAGATTGATTAGGACGCTCTCATCGAGACATCCCAGAGCCACATCATCATGTCTTACTTGAAGCAGCAGATCTACGCCCACTTCACCACCGAAGAACAACAGACCGAGTACAATCGCTGGGCACAAAACGAGAGACTTGACCCCTTCTCGAGACCAACAGACGCGCAGGAACAGAGATTCCTTAGAGATTTACAGAGGAAATACTCTGAACGTTTTGCCACCGATTCCGCCGACGAGTCCCCTGACGAATTTACTTTTGACTCCACGCAGTCAGATATCGAACAGACGCCTAGAACAGGGACTCATTTTCAATCCTTACCTGTATCCCGAACCCCATCTTCATCCCAACAACCTGACTCCTCTTCTCCTCCGCAGACTCTAAACATGGCAGAAGCTCCGGCTGTACAAACAATGGATACATCCAAGATCATCAAGGATCCTGGGATGTTCAAGGACAGATACACCTTTGACAAGTGGTGGAAAGCCACCAAACTATACATCAGGTTCCAAAAGAGCCTCACAGATGATCAGAAGATTCTTGCGGTGTTATCCCGCATGATGGAAGGGTCCGGCAGACACTGGGCCAGTAACAAGTTAGATGCTCTTGCCGTTGACAATGAGAACATCACCTGGCTAGGTTTTTCCGATGATATCGCCACACGATTCTCCATCGCCAACAAGTTGGTCGCTGCCAAAGCGAGACTCGAAGTCCTGAAACAAGAGAAACGCACTGTTGATGAATTCTTGGATGAATTTGAAGAACTCTTGAAACTGTCAAACCTTGGCGAAGAAACTGGGAAATACATCCTAGAGAAGAACGTCAACCGCAGAATCTCTGAACAAGTGGCCAGCGATGGCAAGACGTACACCGATTACGCAAAGGAGATCCAAAACAAGGGACGACAGATGGAAGGACATGCACTGGTCATCCGAGGTGGCGGCGACATGCGCACCGGATCGGGTACCACTTATGGTGGTCAGGGCAAGGCCATGGAGATCAACAAAGCAGGAGTAGCCCGTCGCTACAACTGTCAACGCTTCGGTCATCTGGCTAAAGACTGTAGCGCGCCAAAGAAGAAAGATGGTCGCAAGTGTTCCAACTGTGACCAAGAAGGCCATATCGCGCGCAACTGCCGCAAGCCGAAGAAGAACTCTGGAAGGATTAGGAAGGTGTCCGAGGAAGATGCCGAGAATGATGAAACCACAATCTTAGAAGCCGACGAGAAGGATTTTCCCGAAGGGTCCGATTAAACGACGCTAAGTCGCGACCCTTATCTATTAAACGGACTTGCTTGCCTTGTATGACTGCAGACAATAGAACCTATGTCATCCCTGCCAAGCGAGCCGCTGCGTCAACTAAGATTGTGAAGGGAGATAAACCTCCGAAAAGACGAGAAATCAGGCTGTTAGCGAAGCTCAAAACATGACGAGGACCAAAGGTTATCCGACCTGAGGTTGGCAGCGGATGTGAACGCACATGCATCCATCCCAGAATAGTATGCAAACAGAACCTCCCCATGCGAGGAATACCGCCCATAGCAATTCTAAATGCGGATGGATCACCAAATCGACAACAGAAAGCGAGCCAACTTGCCAAAGTCAAACTGGATTTGGGAGCACATCAGGAAACCATGGAAGCAATGGTACTGGACATTGGGAGGGCGGACATGCTCTTGGGACATGACTGGTTGGTACACCACAACCCCACAATCAATTGGACAACCGGCGCGGTAACATTTAACCGGTGCCCAACAACATGTCGAACCAAACACTCGGATTTTAGGATTAACCTTAATGGTCGCAAACACCGGGTTTGCATGGTTGAGGTGCGCGACAAAGATGCACCCAAAAAGTCGGATCAGAAATGGAAGCCTGGAGACCCTATTTTGGAAGCTGTCACTCCCACACCACCTCCCACAACCAAACGACCCTCATATGTTGAACAATTTGCTCACCTTTTCGAGAAAGAGAACTTTGACAAGATCCCAAAGGAGAGGGAATGGGACCATGGTATTGAACTCACACCGGACGCACCAAAGGAACTAGGGGGAAATACATATCCTATGACGCAAAAGGAACAAGAAGAATTGGACGCATTCATTGACGAGGGTCTAGCAACAGGAAAGATCCGCCCGTCCAAATCCCCTTATGCCTCCCCTTGCTTCTTCATCAACAAAAAGGATGGCTCCAAACGATTGGTACAAGATTACCGCATGGTCAATAAATTCACGGTCAAAGACAAGTTCCCACTCCCACGAATATCCGATCTCTTGGACGTACTGAAAGATGCGGTCTACTTCAATAAAATGGACATCATGTGGGGCTATAACAATGTCCGGATTAAGGAGGGCGATGAATGGAAAGCTGCCTTCCTCACCAGTCGAGGATTGTTCGAACCATTGGTCATGTTTTTCGGTCTTTGCAACTCCCCGGGAACGTTCTCTCGAATGATGGCTAGTCTATTCCGGGACCAGATCCGCCGACGTATCTGCGTGATCTACATGGATGACATCGTGGTTATCGGTAAAACCAAGGAAGAACTCGCGCGAAACACTGAAGAAATCCTACAGATCCTATCGGACAATGATTTGTTCCTAAAGGAGAAGAAGTGCTTATGGGAAGTAACGAAATGTCCTATATTGGGATATGTGGTTGGTGAGGGACATGTTGAGATGGAAACTGAGAAGGTGGATACAATTCGAAACTGGCGAGCACCCACATCAAAAAAGGAAGTTCAGAAGTTCCTTGGATTTGCTAACTTCTATCGACAATTTATTGAAGGGTACTCAAACATCTCGAAACCTCTCACCGCGCTCACAGGCGGCACGGCATTTACTTGGGGACCAACGGAGCAGCAAGCTTTTGAAGGTCTTATATGGGCAATTACATCGGCACCAGTCTTGGCATTACCGAAACCAGAGGGACAGTTCAGGGTTGAAACCGATGCATCGGGCTATGCAATTGGAGCAGTACTCTCTCAGAAGCAAAACGACAAATGGCACCCCATTGCATTCTTGTCGCGGACCATGTCCGCGGCCGAACAGAATTACGAGATATATGACAAAGAACTCCTGGCAGTCGTGGAAGCATTGAAAGATTGGAGACACTATCTGCTTGAAGCCAGGGAACGTTTCGAGATCTTGACTGATCACAAGAACCTGGAATATTTCCGTCGTCCTCAGGACCTAAATCAACGACAGCGACGCTGGAAAATGAAGTTACAAGACTATGACTTCGAATTACGACATGTGCCTGGCAAGACCAATGCAAAAGCGGACATCCTGTCACGCTTACCCTGGTATGAAGCGGAACTCGAACCACAGGACAGTGACCAAATGCTCAAGGAGGGACTATTCTTGAAACGGTTGGAATCAGAAGATGTGGTACAAATGGAGATGTTCACGGAGGAACAATTCTTTGAAGGGGGTGAAACATCTGATTCCATCAAAATTGGAAACATCACAACCATTGAAAATCCGTGGATCGCACGCATCAAGGGTTCAAACCACATGGAGACAGAAGTAGCCCAGGGTCTAAAAAAGAATCCTCATTGGTATCAGCAGGAGAATGGGATCACCTATGCAGGAGAACGAGTCTATGTCCCGCCAGATCCACAATTATGACAAGAATTGATGTTCGAGTCACATGATGCACCAGTGGCCGGACATCCAGGACAGTACCGGACACATGAACTCCTCACTCGCACCTACTGGTGGCCTACCATACTGCATGATGTGAAGAAGTACGTGAAGGGTTGCGACACTTGTCAACGCAACAAGATTAACTGACAGAAGCGACATGCTCCGCTACATCCCCATGCAGCACCAAGTCACCCATGGGAAGACATAGGAATCGACGTCGTGGGACCGATACCAGAATCTGATGGAAAAAACGCAATTCTGGTCATCACGGATAGACATTCAAAGATGCTTCACCTCATTCCGACAACCGTGGAACTATCAGCTGAAGGATTAGCCAAGATCTATCGGGATCAGATATGGAAGCTTCATGGGATCCCCAAGAAGATCATCAGCGATAGGGGACCGCAGTTCCCCGCGAAATTCATGGAGATACTCTGCCGCATGCTAGGGATCAAAAGGAACCTGTCCACCGCATACCACCCACAGACTGATGGACAGGCTGAGCGATCGCATCAGGAGACGGAAGCATTCTTACGAAACTTTGTCAACCATCTACAGGATGATTGGGCTGAATGGATCGCAATCGCAGAGTTCCAGTACAATGACAAAGAACATCAGGCAACGAAGCACACCCCATTCTACCTCAACTACGGTTTACATCCGTGGAAGGGAGAGCTCGTGTTAGAAGATACCAATCCGGCTGCCAACGACTTCTTGAAAAAACTCAAACAGGCACGAGAAGAAGCCAATGCTGCGCTGAAACAAGCACAGGATCAGATGAAGAAGACAGTTGACACACGGAGAAGTCCGTCTCGGGACTACCGCATTGGAGACAAGGTGTGGCTGGAAGGGACTAACATCAGGACCGATCGCCCCTCAAAGAAACTTGATGCACTCCGACATGGACCATTCAAAGCCCTAGAGAAGAAAGGAGCTAGCACGTACCTTCTTGATCTTCCGAAGACGTGAAAGATGATTCACCCTGTGTTCAACGAGACCCTGTTGTCACCATATGAAACTCCGAAGTATGCCATCCAGAAAAAGAAACCAGCCCCTGATCCGATCATTGTCGAAGGACGAGAAGAGTACCATGTGTCTACGATCCTAGACTCTCAAAAGTTCCGCGGAAAGATCCAGTACCTCGTCCAGTGGGAAGGATATGGTCCAGAAGAGAACACATGGGAACCTCGAGCTAATGTTCAGAACGCTCAAGATTTGATCTGTGATTTCCATCGGCAGAACCCGTCTCGCCCACAATAAAAGACAGCCCTCGAAATCCATGACAAGTATCGACCTCATCAGTCAACCACACACCGAGTTCCCCGCTCTAGTCCTTTTCCCTGCCCAATATAGCCTCCCCCTTTTTCTTCTATCTCTCAACCATCCTCACTGCCATGTCCAACACCACCGTTACCTCCACCTCCACCACCGACATCAACCCCGCCATCGCCGCCCTTATGAACGAAGCGCTCTCCATGAGAGACCAAATCCATGCCCTCGAAACTTCCCTCACCGACCTCCTTCATCGCCAGATGCATATCCGGCTTCACTCGCTGTCCAATCTCCCCGTCGCCCCGACTCCCGAGGAAAAACAAATTCTCGGAAATTACACCAGCACCCTCGTGATCGAGAATCGACGTATTCGACTGGCTATCAAGGGCCTCGAACTCGCCGTAGCCATCAATGAGGAGTTGATTTATGATTGGAGCCTCAAGGAGAGTCCGAACTGGTCCGATCCCGGCAACAATGAGGGATGGGGACAGTGACTCTGTGAGGACACAGAGCTTGGAGAGGGGAACATGTTACGGACTCTACGGTATGAGGACCACGTCATATCTTTTACTTATCGGCCCGACTCGGCGCCCTCTTATGAACTTACTATGTCTAATATCTACTTTCGCAACCTTCGGTTCCCAGTCTGACTCATTACATTACTTCGTCATCCCCTTTAGTATACTTCGCTCCCGCGCTGACTCGCTTTCCGCAGTCAGCTTACTCACTGTACATAGCCTTCCGCAGTCGCCTTACTCATGCGCACTGCCTTCCGCAGTACTGACTCATCCGCTATCGCCTATAGTCAGTACCTATATAAACCTCTTGTACTATAGTAGATTTAGCAAATTCTTTGCTCTTCGCCTTTCCACTTCCTGCATACTCTGCCCGAACCTTGGAACGGTTTGTTAAGCATAACAGATATGAAGTAACCAGTGGTGGATTTCCTGGTGTTTTCGTCTGACACCCAATCGGAGTCTGTGAAGGCGTAGATCCCTTTCCCAGAATCACCATCGTACATGATTGCATAATCTTTTGTCGCCTTCAAATACCTGCAAATATCCCTAGCCACTTCTAAATGGCATTTGGTAGGGTTTGCGGAAAATTGGGACATTTTGATCATGGTGAAGCAAATGTCGGGTCTTGTCCCGATCATTAAGTACAATAGTGATCCGATGATGGATTGGTACTTGGATCTGAGTTCCGCATTGGGTTTATCTTCAGACTTCATGGGTTTGTAGCCCGTCGGGAGTGGGGTATGGGTGGCATTGGATTTGCTCATTCCCATACGTGCGAGGATTTTCTCAAGGTAAGGTACTTGATTAATGAAGATTTTCTTCCCACGTTGCCTTATTTGGATTGAGAGAAATTCTTTCGGTTCCCCATCAGACACTAAGTGGCCTAGGTCCCTACATTTCCATGTTGCCATGAAGGCCTTCTTCTTTTCTAGCGTGTATTCCCGGTTTGTGCCGAGAAAAGCAGAGTCATCGACATAAATGACGGCGATTACAGTTTCCCCTTTGGTACTTGTGTGAATAAAAACTCCCGCATCGGAGTGAAGCCGGACAAAGCTGAGCTTTTTCATGGAGGAATCGAGTTCCCTGCACCAGGCTAATGCGGCCTGCTTGAGTCCGTATAGGGCTTTGTATAGTCGGTACACGAGGTGTTCTTTCCCTTTTACTATGTAGCCCTCAGGCTGTCGCATGTAAATTACCTCCCGGAGTGTTCCATAGAGGAAGGCTGATGAGATGTCCAAGAGTGTCATGAACCACCCTTCAAGGGCTGTCAATGCCAGAATCAACCGGACAGTCTCGTACCTCACTACTGGTGAGAAGAACTGATCAAAGTCGATCCCTTCTACCTGTGAGAAGCCTTTTGCAACGAGGCGCGCTTTCAGACACCTGTCAGATTTTTCATTGTAAACCCATTTGTTTCTTAGAGCTTTCCTCCCTGTGGGTAGGGGTACTAACTCCATGATCACCCTGCGGCTTTTGAGCATGTCTAGCTCTTTTCGTTCTGCTGCATACCAATCTTCTTTGTTTGGAAGAGAGTATATGTCTTTGTGTGACATTTCGATGATGCCCACTTGGATTGAGATTGCCTCCATTAGGAGATCATTCATCCATGCCGATTGACCGCCTAATCTACGTCTTCAATCCATTTTTTCAAGATCAGAAGCAGGGGTGTCTTCCCCATAGATGCTACCTGGCATTCTCCGAACTCGTCGTTCCCTGATCGGTCAATCTGGTACTTGTTCAGGTTCCGGAGTGGGTACTCGTGGCTCGTCATCGGGCTCGCTAGGCGGCAAATCATCGTCTGATTCAGGGTGATCCTGTCCGGTAGGAACAGGGTTGTGAGGTGTTTCGTTATGACTGTCATTGTCATCATTTCCAGGGATGAGGTCCTCAAACTCATCAGCCGGTTCTGGGTTTTCCATTTCTGGATGGTTTTCTGGCAAAGGGTCGATGTGGCATCTAGGGTACTTGCTCTCATCAAAGATCGCTTTCCCACCCATGAAAATCATATTGGTTTCAGGATCCATGAAACGGTATCCTTTGACTCCTGGTTTTGATCCGAGATAAATCATCAATCGCGATCTGGACTCCAGGGAGTTTTTCCGTTTCTCTTTTGGGATATATACATATGCCTGGCATCCAAAGACTCTGACACTTGACATGTCGGGGATCTCATTAGTCACCCTGAAGTAAGGGGTTTTCCATTCAAGACGCTGCATGGGGGTTCTGTTGTAGAGGAACACTGTTACGGACTCTACGGTATGAGGACCACGTCATATCTTTTACTTATCGGCCCGACTCGGCGCCCTCTTACAAACTTACTATGTCTAATGTCTACTTTCGCAACCTTCGATTCCCAGTCTGACTCATTACATTACTTCTTCATCCCCTTTAGTATACTTGGCTCCCGCGCTGACTCGCTTTCCGCAGTCAGCTTACTCACTGTACATAGCCTTCCTCAGTCGCCTTACTCATGTGCACTGCCTTCCGCAGTACTGACTCATCCGCTACCGCCTATAGTCAGTACCTATATAAACCTCTTGTACTGTAGTAGATTCCTTAGATTTAGCAATCACTTTGCTCTTCGCCTTTCCACTTTCCTGCATACTCTGCCCAAACCTTGGAACGGTTTGTTAAGCATAACAAGTTGCTAAATCTCGTTAGGTTCGCCCAGAGCGAAGAGAGCAACTACCAGACGAGTCAAGACGTCGTGCTTCTTTGAAGACTTCACCAGTAACCCATTCAGCACGCCAGAAGCCTGACAGGAGGAGCTAAGTCCTCGAGACAGTATCGATTTTACACTCATCCAGCAGTACATTGAATCGGAGATCCGTTGCATCCTACAGCAGGTGCTTGACAAAGAACTAGACAACGACGAGCATGACCCCCACGGCGAGATAGCAGAGAGCGTCCATCTTGCTCGGCAACACCAGATCACGCGTTACAACACCCGACAGAACGAACTCGAAAGCTTTCGCGTTCAAGAAGGACCTCAGACAGGTCGGATCACAGAGATCAGAGAGTTTATCGGTGTCCAGACAACTGTTATCAGAAGATTGATTAGGACGCTCTCATCGAGACATCCCAGAGCCACATCATCACGTCTTACTCGAAGCAGCAGATCTACACCCACTTCACCACCGAAGAACAACAGACCGAGTACAACTGCTGGGCACAAAACGAGAGACTTGACCCCTTCTCGCGACCAACAGAGGCGCAGGAACAGAGATTCCTTAGAGATTTACAGAGGAAATACTCTGAACGTTTTGCCACCGATTCTGCCGACGAGTCCCCTGACGAATTTACTTTTGACTCCGCGCAGTCAGATATCGAACAGATGCCTAGAACAGGGACTCATTTTCAATCCTTACCTGTATCCCGAACCCCATCTTCATCCCAACAACCCGACCCCTCTTCTCCTCCGCAGACTCTAGACATGGCAGAAGCCCCAGCTGTACAAACAATGGATACATCCAAGATCATCAAGGATCCTGGGATGTTCAAGGACAGATACACCTTTGACGAGTGGTGGAAAGCCACCAAACTATACATCAGGTTCCAAAAGAGCCTCACAGACGATCAGAAGATTGTCATCCCTGCCAAGCAAGCCGCTGTGTCGACTAAGATTGTGAAGGGAGATAAACCTCCGAAAAGATGAGAAATCAGGCTGTTAGCGAAGCTCAAAACACGACGAGGACCAAAGGTTATCCGACCTGAGGTTGACAGCGGATGTGAACGCACATGCATCCATCCCAGAATAGTACGCGAACAGAACCTCCCCACGCGAGGAATACCACCCATAGCAATTCTAAATGCGGATGGATCACCAAATCGACAACAGAAAGCGAGCCAACTTGCCGAAGTCAAACTGGATTTGGGAGCACATCAGGAAACCATGGAAGCAATGGTACTGGACATTGGGAGAACGGACATGCTCTTGGGACATGACTGGTTGGTACACCACAACCCCACAATCAATTGGACAACCGGCGCGGTAACATTTAACTGGTGCCCAACAGCATGTCGAACCAAACACTCGGATTTCAGGATTAACCTTAATGGTCGCAAACACCGGGTTCGCATGGTTGAGGTGCGCGACAAAGATGCACCCAAAAAGTCAGATCAGAAATGGAAACCTGGAGACCCTATTTTGGAAGCTGTCACTCCCACACCACCTCCCACAACCAAACGACCCTCATATGTTGATCTTTGGCGCTGTCGTTACTGCAGGTATAACCCGAAAAATGAATGTATTTAGTGGCATACTAATACATGTGGTTTATCGATTGTGCATGATTTGGGAGAGGCCCCGCTAGGGGCTCCGACTAGCTGTGGTCTGTGATATGGGACAATGTGAGCAGTGCGGGTGGGCGGTCAAGGCACCGTTGTTCTGCGACTGTCTCGTCAGTTGTCCTCGGTGTCACATTACCACGACTGTCCAGGGGAGTGGTATGTGGAGAGGGAGTGGAGGGTGGGTAAAAGGAAACGAGCTTATCAGCTCGTGCTGCTGGAACGTGGATGCGGCAGAGAGAAAGAGTTGATGCCGCATCCACGTGATGCGCCGAAGACAATACTCAAGTTCCCTCATGCCTCGCTCACTTGATTGATACTCTTTGGCGCTGTCGTTACTGCAGGTATAACCCGAAAAATGAATGTATTTAGTGGCATACTAATACATGTGGTTTATCGATTGTGCATGATTTGGGAGAGGCCCCGCTAGGGGCTCCGACTAGCTGTGGTCTGTGATATGGGACAATGTGAGCAGCGCTCCCCGAGACATTAGGAGTGTAGTGACGCACGCTGAACAGTTGTCCCCATGAAATTAGTCAATGCACTCCGGCGTTGGTTCTCCGTCAGATGGGCGGCATGGTGTGTCGAAGGAACTCATCGCTTAGAGTGGTGTTGTCCTGCATATAGGGAGCCATGATTTCTGCGTGGGCTCGTAGATAGACAGTGAAGGCTTCGCTGGCCCATCTTCCCTTTACTCTTAGTGCGTCAAACGGGAGTCCACGGAGGAGATATTCAAGGGTGGCTCCGATCCTGATGCTGTGGCCCTGTAGCAGTGGTTGGTTGGTTGCTTTGAGAACTTCGTTGAGACGTCTTATGAAGGCGTGTCGGGTGAGGGGGCGGAATTTTCGTTCCCCCGTCTTGCGGTAGGCGAATAGCGCAGCTTCTTCAGGTGGGTTGTTGATTTTGAAATGGTTTTCGAGTGCGGCTTGGGGATCGGCTTCGTTGTTTTGTCTTGCCCAGTATACATCCTCCCCACCTGGTGAGGTCTTGGTACGTGGAAGACGGAAGACATGTTGAGTGTTTCCGTGGCGGTCGGTGATGATTTTAACATCTTTTCGCTTGACGTGTATGTTGGGATTGAAGTGATCTAAGTTCTGTACTGTGAACTCCCCTAGACGTGCCGCGCACCAAAAGGTGGTCGTGAGGCAGGCGTAAATTGACGCGTCGAGTGGATCTGCTAAGTTTAGCAGGTTCTTGATGGTGCAAACTGTCGAGAGGAGGAGGGGGGGACGTTTGGCTTTCTTGGAATCGGGCGGCGTGAGGTTGAGGGCTGCCCTGAGAAGTGTGTTAATGGTGGGTTTGTGTACATCCAGGGGGAGGCCGTGGATGATGTGCCATGCTCGTATGGCTGCCATGTAGTTGGTGATGGTGGATACTGAGTAAACACCTGCTAGTGCTGAGGCGAAGACTTCAATGAGTTCGCGGGAGGCTGGGGCTCGATCTCTCTCTGGGATTCCGGCGTGATCGCAAAATATATGAAATGCCGCCAGATCTGATCCATAAGTTTCTTCCGTGCTTGAAGCCCATGCTTCTTTTAAGATGTTCTACGTGAGAGACCATTGCTTGAGTGAGGGGAAGAGGTTCGCCTTGGTTGTTGAGTGGTAAACGTGTCGTAACTGGGCGCCAAAGCCTGAGTCGGTCTTTCGCAAGACAAGGGGGACGGAGGATGATTGTGGGAGGTGTGTCATGGCCATCTGCTGGTGGGATGTTGACATTCATCACGTTGGCTGGTGTCTTCATCCTCATTAGGATCTCGGTCGTGGTTGGGGCTGATGGTGGTGCGATGCCGACCGAGGCTAGCACTGCTGTCATTTTCGATGAGGTGGAGTAATTCGAGGGTTTCCTGTTCGAGTTCGCTATGTAAGTGGCAGAGCTGGCGTCGTTCGTCAAGGTTGATGAGCTTTGGTTCGTGGTGTCGCGATAGAGTAGCCATCCTGCTCTGAAAGTCTGAGATGTCATGGACGAGATCTGCGATTTCTGGGGGAATGTCGAGACGAGGGAGGAGGAAGTGGGTGGGGGGGTATATGCCTCTTGACGGACCATCTGCTGGGTTGCGAGCTGAGGGAACGTAGCGCGTGTGGATGTTAATTCCCAATTCTTCTTCCAGGTCGTGAATTCGTCGAAAGATGTTGTTGATGGCCTGGTTCTTGCTGCGACCTCGCCACCAACCCTCAACAACTCCCTTGTTGTCTCCGTAGATGTAGAAATGCTTGATGCTGGGATGGAGTTTGATGACCCCGAGGACGATGAGCTCAAAGCCGACTGCTTCGGCCCACCCAATGTCCCTGCCATCCGTCTTCCAGCCCTCTGCCAGCGTCCACGCTCGCCATTGTGGTCCGAGGGTGATCCCGATTCCTGTCGTAGAGCTGGCATCCGAGAAGGCTTGAAGTTCGAGTATTTCGGTTGGTGGGGAAATGAGTCGAGGGAGTGGGGGTTTGGACAACTGCTCCGTCCACCATTCAAGGTCCTTGATGACTGATCGTGGTGGGGTGCGTGGCTTGAAGGGTTCGGCGTGAAATAAACCAAACATAATTTCCAGACCCGTGAGGTATGCGCGGCCTCGTGGGATTACATAAGAGGCATGCAGGAGTTTACCATACAATTTCCTCAGTTCATCGAGATTGTGGGTGCGTTTTGTGGACCAGTCAACAATGGCTTTGCGGTACTTGTCATTCTTCTTGTGTGGGAGGGAGACTGTTTTATGTTCAAGGTCCCAGTGAAGTCCAATGAACTCAGCCGTCATGGCGAAAGGTGTGTCTTTGGTGAGCTGCCACGGAATTCCCAGGTAATCGGATATGTCGTCTATGTCTTGCATGCCATATGCGTACATGTTATTAGGATTGTGGGCGGGCAGAATTTTGAGTGGGAATTTCATGTCTTCGTGCCACTGTTCGACATGGTTGTCCGGCCAGGTTCTCCCTGTGAACCATAGACGTCCCCCTTCATGCTTCTGTCCTCCGTTGTCAATGATGGTCTGCCTCAGGTCATTACGAAGTATGTTGTAAGTTTCAATATGTTCTCGTCGCAGCCTGAAGAAAAGGTGGTCATCTACCCACTTGGCTATGGGACCAATGCCCCGTGCTCTCATGATGTCTAACCCTGCATCTGCTATGAGGCCGTGGACTCCAGCCGACGAGGCTAACCCGAAGCAACAGCATGTGTCGATGGCGAATTCATCATCTTCTGATAAGCGCACTACGAGGCCTGGCCACTGATCTGGTCTGATGGGAACAGTGCGATATGCTTCGGCTACATCTCTTGTTGCTGCTTCGGTTCCCGCAGGTAGGGAGGATATGAGGTTGCAGACAGTGTCGAAAGTTCCCCAGGAGCAAGGAAATTGGGAGGTGTCAATCGAGATATTGATTGATGGGTTATTGTTGGTGTGACTTGGATGTGGAAAGGACAGGTCCTGAATTAACCTATACTTTCCTGGTTGTCCTGGTTTGGGAATGATGGACATGGGTGATGTTTGGAAGGGACCGATTTCGGCTTCGAGTTCCAGTTTTGTGAAAGGACCCAGATAACGTTGCTTGTCGAACTCGTTGTGTATCATATTGTGGAAAAAGTCTGTATACATGGAAATGGAGGGGTTGTTAGGAGGTGTGTGTGTGTGGAAGATGCGCGTGATGCCCGCGTCGAAACCAAAGATTAAACTAGTGGGTATGGTAGGGTACTTAGCTATGAGTCCATTGTCTACTAAGGCCTGATGCCAGTGCTGTGGTATGTACGGAGTGATGGCCTCATTTCTGCGGAGAGCAAGGCTCCGTGAGAGGGCAGGTTTGGGCGCCGTGGGTGCTGACTCCGCATCCTGAGCATTCATGTCGTTTGCTGTGATCTGCGCGATTGCAGCCGCTGACTCGTTGCCAGTCCAAGCATAGGACTTGGCTGAGGGGGTTGATCAGTTGCCCCTTCGAGTCCCGGGAGCATCTGGTCCTCTTACCGTTCCATGAGGATGTCGCAGCGCAGTCTGCGATCTTGTGCGCGTGTCTCCCTAGACAGACAGCGCATGCGGAGAGGCTGGTTGGGACAGTCTTCTCGGTGCTCCTTCGGGTTCGGTTCCTCTTGCCGCGTTGGGGGGAAGCCGAGCGAGAACGGCCACCTCTGCGTGCAGCTGGGGATGCAGAGCGTTGTCCATGGTGTCCTCGACCCAATCGGATGCGGTGGGATCTCAGGGGGGAACGGGCTGGGGAAGGTGAGCGGTTGCTGGAGCTGTGGTCCATGGTCCGCCTTCCGTGATTGCGAGCGTTGGTGGCGGTGTTCTGAAGCCGAGAAGTAGGAGAGGGGGAAATCGCGATTTGGGGGAGAGTGGATTCGAAGAGAGTGGTGTGCCGCCGAGTTTTAAAGGTTGAAAGAGGGGGAGGAATGAGGGGAAGGCATGGATGTGGTGGTGATGTGATCATGCATGTGGTTGAGGCGTGTTGGTGACGCGAGAATGATAAGGTGCGCGGTGAGCGAGGAGCGGCACGCATTGTCATCGAGGCACAGGTGTGTGTGTCCGTGAGCAAGGAATAGAAAAGAGTGAGCAACAGACCCGATGATTGGGTTGAAGTAGGATGAGTGTATGGGTTCAGTTGGTTTGGAAGCACGACGCGACACGTGATGATGCGGCGTTGGTTATGTGCGGGCTGTTTGCACGTTGCAGTCGTGAGACATGTGCGGCCAGACGCCAGTGTAGCGTGAGGTGGATGCATGACGCAAGCGAGCATCGGTGTGACGCCGGTTGTGCACATGTGAATGGGTTTGTTTGTTGAGGTGATAGTACGGTATGATTGGGTTGATGAGAAATGAATGGGAAAATCATGAATAAAGCTGAATGTTGTTTGAGAAATTGAGAACATACCATGCTTATGTTGTTCCTGACGAACGTGAGGTGGGCTTGGATGTTGAGTAGGCGTTGAGAGCTGAATTCGGCAATGTCGAAGGCATCGTCGGTGCCTAGGGTGTCGAACCACTGTTTTCGAACTATGGCCTGATATTCGATGAGGGCGTCATCTATGTCGTAAGCTTGGTTAGTGCGTTCGAAGTCTAGGCCACGGAAGAAGTCGACTATAGCGTTGATGTGGGTAGGTGGGAAACGCTCTTCTTTCATCGTGCGTGCAAAGATCTTCCCTGCGAAGGAGATTTGATCCCAGGTGAGCGCTGTGTCAGGTTGCGCGTTGCGAGAGGCTTTCGTGGTGGAGATGGAGCGTAGTTGAATAGATGTGGAGTCATCCATGGCGATGCCGAAGGTTTCGTTGGCGACAGATGTGGTCGGTCTGGCGGCTTCGAGACAGCCTTCCTTCGTGAAGTACCACAGTTCTACCCATTCACCTTTGCGCAGTTTCCCTTTGGCGTAGTCGGAGGGTTGGAGTTTGTCGTTCCTCGGTACTCCTGCTCCCCTGGGGAATGCCCCTGCTTTGGCGACTTTCTTCTCCGAGTCTTTAGCCGCTTCTTGCGTAGCCAATCTTTCTGCTTCTCGCAGTGCCTCCTGTTTGTCCGTTTCTCTCGCGATCCTTTCCGCCTCCTCTCGCTCTCTCTGTTCCTCCGCTAATTTGGTTTGCTCCCATTGGTCGTGTCGGATTTGCCGGTAGGCTACCCATGATTCTCGTAGGAGTAGGATGACTTCGTCTGGGGCCATGTTGCGGTTGAGGAGATTCTGCCTCGAGGTGGTGTAGGCCTCTCCCTCAAAATTGGGTTCAGTGTCGAGAAGGGGGTCGGGGATGTTGAATGGCATTAGTCGTGGTTAAGTATTGTGTGTGTGTGTAAAGGAATGACAATGAGAAAAGAATGACAATAGGGAAAGGAGAAGATTGAAAATACGTGAGGTGTCTCGAAACGAGCTTTATCAGTTGAGGGTGTTTGGAGGTGTGGATGCGGCTGTGTGCGATGAGTTTGACGTTCATTTCGCAAATTGCTTGGGCCTTGAAGCTTGAAGACCCGCTGAGTGCGGCAGTCTCGTTTGTGAACTAAGTGCCGCTTCGGAGATGATGGTGGGAGGTATGGTAGATGTCAAAAGGAAACGAGCTTATCAGCTCGTGCTGCTGGAACGTGGACGTGGCAGAGAGAAAGAGTTGATGCCGCATCCACGTGATGCGCCGAAGACAATACTCAAGTTCCCTCATGCCTCGCTCACTTGATTGATACACGATTTGCTCATCTCTTCGAAAAAGAGAACTTTGATAAGATCCCAAAGGAGAGGGAATGGGACCATGGTATCGAACTTACACCGGATGCACCAAAGGAACTAGGGGAAAATACATATCCTATGACGCAAAAGGAACAAGAGGAATTGGACGCATTCATTGATGAGGGTCTAGCAACAGGAAAGATCCGCCCGTCCAAATCCCCTTATGCCTCCCCTTGCTTCTTCATCAACAAAAAGGATGGCTCCAAACGATTGGTACAAGATTACCGCATGGTCAATAAATTCACGGTCAAAGACAAGTTCCCACTCCCACGAATATCCGATCTCTTGGACGTACTGAAAGATGCGGTCTACTTCAATGAAATGGACATCATGTGGGGCTATAACAATGTCCGGATTAAGGAGGGCGATGAATGGAAAGCTGCCTTCCTCACCAGTCGAGGATTGTTCGAACCATTGGTCATGTTTTTCGGTCTTTGCAACTCCCCGGGAACGTTCTCTCGAATGATGGCTAGTCTATTCCGGGACCAGATCCGCCGACATATCTGTGTGATCTACATGGATGACATCGTGGTTATCGGTAAAACCAAGGAAGAACTCACGCGAAACACCAAAGAAATCCTACAGATCCTATCGGACAATGATTTGTTCCTAAAGGAGAAGAAGTGTTTATGGGAAGTAACGAAATGTCCTATATTGGGATATGTGGTTGGTGAGGGATGTGTTGAGATGGAAACTGAGAAGGTGGATACAATTCGAAACTGGCGAGCACCCACATCAAAAAAGGAGGTTGAAACCGATGCATCGGGCTATGCAATTGGAGCAGTACTCTCTCAGAAGCAAGATGACAAATGGCACCCCATCGCGTTCTTGTCGCGGACCATGTCCACGGCCAAACAGAATTACGAGATATACGACAAGGAACTCCTGGCAGTCGTGGAAGCATTGAAAGATTGGAGACACTATCTGCTTGAAGCCAGGGAACGTTTCGAGATCTTGACTGATTACAAGAACCTGGAATATTTCCGTCGTCCTCAGGACCTAAATCAACGACAGCGACGCTGGAAAATGAAGTTACAAGACTATGACTTCGAATTACGACATGTGCCTGGCAAGACCAATGCAAAAGCGGACATCCTGTCACGCTTACCCTGGTATGAAGCGGAACTCGAACCACAGGACAGTGACCAAATGCTCAAGGAGGGACTATTCTTGAAACGGTTGGAATCAGAAGATGTGGTACAAATGGGGATGTTCATGGAGGAACAATTCTTTGAAGGGGGTGAAACATCTGATTCCATCAAAATTGGAAACGTCACGACCATTGAAAATCCGTGGATCACACGCATCAAGGGTTCAAACCGCATGGAGACAGAAGTAGCGCAGGGCCTAAAAAAGAATCCTCATTGGTATCAGCAGGAGAATGGGATCACCTATGCAGGAGAACGAGTCTATGTCCCGCCAGATCCACAATTACAACAAGAATTGATGTTCGAGTCACACGATGCACCAGTGGCTGGGCATCCAGGACAGTACCGGACACATGAACTCCTCACTCGCACCTACTGGTGGCCTACCATACTGCATGATGTGAAGAAGTACGTGAAGGGTTGCGACACTTGTCAACGCAACAAGATTGACCGACAAAAGCGACATGCTCCGCTACATCCCCATGCAGCACCAAGTCACCCATGGGAAGACATAGGAATCGACGTTGTGGGAACAATACCAGAATCTGATGGAAAAAACGCAATTCTGGTCATCACGGATAGACATTCGAAGATGCTTCACCTCATTCCGACAACCGTGGTACTATCAGCTGAAGGATTAGCCAAGATCTATCGGGATCAGATATGGAAGCTTCATGGGATCCGGAAAGGCGAAGAGCAAAGTGATTGCTAAATCTAAGGAATCTACTACAGTACAAGAGGTTTATATAGGTACTGACTATAGGCGGTAGCGGATGAGTCAGTACTGCGGAAGGCAGTGCGCATGAGTAAGGCGACTGCGGAAGGCTATGTACAGTGAGTAAGCTGACTGCGGAAGGCGAGTCAGCGCGGGAGCGAAGTATACTAAAGGGGATGACAAAGTAATGTAATGAGTCAGACTGGGAACCAAAGGTTGCGAAAGTAGATATTAGACATAGTAAGTTCGTAAGAGGGCGCCGAGTAGGGCCGATAAGTAAAAGATATGACGTGGTCCTCATACCGTAGAGTCCGTAACACCCAGCCTCCGGTCATCACCACCACCGTTGACCAGCCCGCCTTCCATAAAGAAAGGAAAATCTGGATCAGGGATGACGACATGGCTCTGGGTTCCATCCGCCTCAAAGTCTCCAAGGCGATCAGGAGGCACATCAAGGACGCCAAGTCCTCAAAGGAGGCCTGGACATCATTAAAGGATTCCTATTTGAAGGTCTCCCCCGCCACCATTTTTGGCGACTTCAAAGCCGCTGCCTCCTTCAAGCTGTCAGATTGGGACACTGTGCCGGAAATCGAGCGCCTTGGATCACTCTTCGCTCGCCTCAGCGACTCGAAATTCGTCGTGCCTGATCTCATGCAGGCTATGATCCTGGCAAGTGCCATTCCTGACGCTTGCTTGTCCCTCTCCACTGCCCTCTTCCAGGTCTACAATGCCGATGACTTCACATGGCAGGCCATCACCGACAGCATTGTCTCAGAGTACAGGCGCAAGTATGCGATAGGGTCTACTCGGGCGTCCAACAAGCAGGCCCGGAAAATCTCCGGGACTAAGCGAAAGGGGCAAGACCCCAAATGGGAAAAGCAGACAGCGCCGAGTACCTCGCAGAACAATGCTGACAAGCAGCCTAACTCGACCGACCCGAGTACCGCTTCTGAAAAGAAGAAGGGAAAGGGACGCTGGCGCAACCAGAAGAAACACGCCACCAACGCTGACAACGACTCCGACCACGCTGAAGAAATGGTCGAGTTTATTGCACCGGCCATTGAGCAAGCCCCTCGTCATCCTGCTCCCTGTCCCCTTCCTCCTCGTCAACGTGCCCCTTGCCCTCTTCCCCCTCGTCATGCACCGTCTTTCACCACCGTAACCAGTCACGGAAAGACTTCCTTTACTGAACAACCTGAGTCAGAAAGGATGCAGTCATTACTGCAACACATGAATCCGCCTCCTTCTCAGTACACCAGGCTTCCCTCTGGAAAGCCGTCTGTGTGGAAAAAGAACGAGAGGGTGCGAAGACTCGCCCGAGAAATCGGTGCTCAACCCTCTGGGTCAAATCTTCGTATCTTAGATACCATCATTCCTGACATCGTCGAGAGGCCCACCAAACAGCGTCGAGTAACTCCGCCGTTGGACCAATCACTGTGGATGATGGACATAGATCAAGAACGGATGGGGCCAGATGAATTTGTGGACGAGATTGAACTTGACGGTTCGTCAGAACACCTTCTCAAACCTTACCAATTGCGGAATGCTAATAATACCTCTCAACAGACATATGATATATTAGCCAGTACCAGTACAGAGTGCGTAGATCACATTAGCAGTGATCTACATAAAAAATATATTAAACATTTTGCCTCTTGTACACATTGTAAGGAAAAAGAACACGCACAATGGATATTAGATTCCGGTGCTTCTCTACACTTTACGCATGAGTTCAAAGACTTCGCATACTATAGACCTCTCATGGTCAAGCGATTCGTTCAAACTGCTGCTAAAGGAAAGAAACTGGAAATACTCAGAGTTGGGGCCGTTCCAGTATGGCACACCCTAAATGGGGAAATTAAAACCCATCTTCTCAGACCGGTATTCTACATCCCGGACATGGACACACGCCTATTGTCCTTAGGCGTCTTTCTTAACCATGGTTACAAAGTACATGGGACTCGTGGAGAAATCAACATCTCCAAAGGGCTGAACAAAATCCAGTTTTTGCCCCACATCCTTGGACAAACCATTTACTGGTTAGACACTGAAATACGCTACGATCAGATCCATGCGATCTCGAGCAAAATTACTGTCGAAACATGGCACAAGCGTCTTGGTCACCCGAACGATCAAGCACTTCGAAAGATTCCCACCAGTACCAAAGGGGTACCTGAGACACTAGTACGTGAGAAATCACAGGAAAGTTGTACAGGTTGCCTCAAAGGGAAAATGCCGAATCAATCATACCCCAATTCGATGACAAGAGCAACCGAAACTTTCGATCTTATCCATTCCGATCTTAAACAGATATTCACGGCATCTTATCATAAATACAAATATTTCCTTACATTTCTGGACGACTTTTCATCCCACGTCTGGGTCGTCTTGCTTAGAAAGAAGTCTGATGCCATCACGGCACTGAGACAATTTCTTGCGATGATCCAGAATCAGTTCGCTGCTACCCCTAAAAAGTGGTGAGTTGATGGAGGTGGAGAGTTCGACGAATACAAGGATGTACCTATGTCTAATGTCTACTTTCGCAACCTTCAGTTCCCAGTCTGACTCATTACATTACTTCGTCATCCCCTTTAGTATACTTCGCTCCCGCGCTGACTCGCCTTCTGCAGTCAGCTTACTCACTGTACATAGCCTGCCGCAGTCGCCTTACTCATGCGCACTGCCTTGCGCAGTACTGACTCATCCGCTACCGCCTATAGTCAGTACCTATATAAACCTCTTGTACTGTAGTAGATTCCTTAGATTTAGCAATCACTTTGCTCTTCGCCTTTCCACTTTCCTGCATACTCTGCCCAAACCTTGGAACGGTTTGTTAAGCATAACAAGTTGCTAAATCTCGTTAGGTTCGCCCAGAGCGAAGAGAGCAACTACCAGACGAGTCAAGACGTCGTGCTTCTTTGAAGACTTTACCAGTAACCCATTCAGCACGCCAGAAGCCTGACAGGAGGAGCTAAGTCCTCGAGACAGTATCGATTTTACACTCATCCAGCAGTACATTGAATTGGAGATCCGTCGCATCCTACAGCAGGTGCTTGACAAAGAACTAGACAACGACGAGCATCACCCCCACGGCGAGATAGCAGAGAGCGTCCATCTTGCTCGGCAACACCAGATCGCGCGTTACAACACCCGACAGAACGAACTCGAAAGCTTTCGCGTTCAAGAAGGACCTCAGACAGGTCGGATCACAGAGATCAGAGAGTTTATCGGTGTCCAGACAACTGTTATCAGAAGATTGATTAGGACGCTCACATCGAGACGTCCCAGAGCCACATCATCACGTCTTACTCGAAGCAGCAGATCTACGCCCACTTCACCACCGAAGAACAACAGACCGAGTACAACCGCTGGGCACAAAACGAGAGACTTGACCCCTTCTCGAGACCAACAGACGCGCAGGAACAGAGATTCCTTAGAGATTTACAGAGGAAATACTCTGAACGTTTTGCCACCGATTCCGCCGACGAGTCCCCTGACGAATTTACTTTTGACTCCGCGCAGTCAGATATCGAACAGATGCCTAGAACAGGGACTCATTTTCAATCCTTACCTGTATCCCGAACCCCATCTTCATCCCAACAACCCGACTCCTCTCCTCCTCCGCAGACTCTAGACATGGCAGAAGCTCTGGCAGTACAAACAATGGATACATCCAAGATCATCAAGGATCCTGGGATGTTCAAGGACAGATACACCTTTGACGAGTGGTGGAAAGCCACCAAACTATACATCAGGTTCCAAAAGAGCCTCACAGACGATCAGAAGATTCTTGCGGTGTTATCGCGCATGATGGAAGGGTCCGGCAGACACTGGGCCAGTAACAAGTTAGACGCTCTTGCCGTTGACAACGAGAACATCACCTGACTAGGATTTTCTGATGACATCCCCACACGATTCTCCATCGCCAACAAGTCGGTCGCTGCCAAAGCGAGACTCAAAGTCCTGAAACAAGAGAAACGCACTGTTGATGAATTCTTGGATGAATTTGAAGAACTCTTGAAACTGTCAAACCTTGGCGAAGAAACTGGGAAATACATCCTAGAGAAGAATGTCAACCGCAGAATCTCTGAACAAGTGGCTAGCGATGGCAAGACGTACACCGATTACGCAAAGGAGATCCGAAACAAGGGACGACAGATGGAAGGACACGCACTGGTCATCCGAGGTGGCGGCGATATGCGCACCGGATCGGGTACCACTTGTGGTGGTCAGGGCAAAGCCATGGAAATCGACAAAGCAGGAGTAGCCCGTTGCTACAACTGTCAACGCTTCGGTCATCTGGCTAAAGACTGTAGCGCTCCAAAGAAGAAAGATGGTCGCAAGTGTTTCAACTGTGACCAAGAAGGCCATATCGCGCGCAACTGCCGCAAGCCGAAGAAGAACTCTGGAAGGATTAGGAAGGTGTCCGAGGAAGATGCCGAGAATGATGAAACCACAATCTTAGAAGCCGACGAGAAGGATTTTCCCGAAGGGTCCGATTAAACGACGCTAAGTCGCGACCCTTATCTATTAAACGGACTTGCTTGCCTTGTATGACTGCAGACAATAGAACCTATGTCATCCCTGCCAAACGAGCCGCTGCGTCGACTAAGATTGTGAAGGGAGATAAACCTCCGAAAAGACGAGAAATCAGGCTGTTAGCACAGCTCAAAACACGACGAGGACCAAAGGTTATCCGACCTGAGGTTGACAGCGGATGTGAACGCACATGCATTCATCCCAGAATAGTATGCGAACAGAACCTCCCCACACGAGGAATACCACCCATAGCAATTCTAAATGCGGATGGATCACCAAATCGACAACAGAAAGCGAGCCAACTTGCCGAAGTCAAACTGGATTTGGGAGCACATCAGAAAACCATGGAAGCAATGGTACTGGACATTGGGAGGACGGACATGCTCTTGGGACATGACTGGTTGGTACACCAACCCCACAATCAATTGGACAACCGGCGCGGTAACATTTAACCGGTGCCCAACAACATGTCGAACCAAACACTCGGATTTCAGGATTAACCTTAATGGTCGCAAACACTGGGTTCGCATGGTTGAGGTGCGCGACAAAGATGCACCCAAAAAGTCGGATCAGAAATGGAAGCCTGGAGACCCTATTTTGGAAGCTGTCACTCCCACACCACCTCCCACAACCAAACGACCCTCATATGTTGAACAATTTGCTCATCTTTTCAAGAAAGAGAACTTTGACAAGATCCCAAAGGAGAGGGAATGGAACCATGGTATCGAACTTACACCGGACGCACCAAAAGAACTAGGGGGAAGAAATCCTACAGATCCTATCGGACAATGATTTGTTCCTAAAGGAAAAGAAGTGTTTATGGGAAGTAATGAAATGTCCTATATTGGGATATGTGGTTGGTGAGGGACGTGTTGAGATGGAAACTCAGAAGGTGGATACAATTCAAAACTGGCGAGCACCCACATCAAAAAAGAAAGTTCAGAAGTTCCTTGGATTTGCTAACTTCTATCGACAATTTATTGAAGGGTACTCAAACATCGCGAAACCTCTCACCGCGCTCACAGGCGGCACGGCATTTACTTGGGGACCAACGGAGCAGCAAGCTTTTGAAGGTCTTATATGGGCAATTACATCGGCACCAGTCTTGGCATTACCGAAACCAGAGGGACAGTTCAGGGTTGAAACCGATGCATCGGGCTATGCAATTGGAGCAGTACTCTCTCAGAAGCAAAACGACAAATGGCACCCCATTGCATTCTTGTCGCGGACCATGTCCGCGGCCGAACAGAATTACGAGATATATGACAAAGAACTCCTGGCAGTCGTGGAAGCATTGAAAGATTGGAGACACTATCTGCTTGAAGCCAGGGAACGTTTCGAGATCTTGACTGATCACAAGAACCTGGAATATTTCCGTCGTCCTCAGGACCTAAATCAACGACAGCGACGCTGGAAAATGAAGTTACAAGACTATGACTTCGAATTACGACATGTGCCTGGCAAGACCAATGCAAAAGCGGACATCCTGTCACGCTTACCCTGGTATGAAGCGGAACTCGAACCACAGGACAGTGACCAAATGCTCAAGGAGGGACTATTCTTGAAACGGTTGGAATCAGAAGATGTGGTACAAATGGAGATGTTCACGGAGGAACAATTCTTTGAAGGGGGTGAAACATCTGATTCCATCAAAATTGGAAACATCACAACCATTGAAAATCCGTGGATCGCACACATCAAGGGTTCAAACCACATGGAGACAGAAGTAGCCCAGGGTCTAAAAAAGAATCCTCATTGGTATCAGCAGGAGAATGGGATCACCTATGCAGGAGAACGAGTCTATGTCCCGCCAGATCCACAATTATGACAAGAATTGATGTTCGAGTCACATGATGCACCAGTGGCCGGACATCCAGGACAGTACCGGACACATGAACTCCTCACTCGCACCTACTGGTGGCCTACCATACTGCATGATGTGAAGAAGTACGTGAAGGGTTGCGACACTTGTCAACGCAACAAGATTAACCGACAAAAGCGACATGCTCCGCTACATCCCCATACAGCACCAAGTCACCCATGGGAAGACATAGGAATCGACGTCGTGGGACCGATACCAGAATCTGATGGAAAAAACGCAATTCTGGTCATCACGGATAGACATTCAAAGATGCTTCACCTCATTCCGACAACCGTGGAACTATGAGCTGAAGGATTAGCCAAGATCTACCGGGATCAGATATGGAAGCTTCATGGGATCCCCAAGAAGATCATCAGCGATAGGGGACTGCAGTTCGCCGCGAAGTTCATGGAGATACTCTGCCGCATGTTAGGGATCAAGAGGAACCTGTCCACCGCATACCACCCACAGACTGATGGACAGGCCGAGCGATCGCATCAGGAGACGGAAGCATTCTTACGAAACTTTGTCAACCATCTACAGGATGATTGGGCTGAATGGATCGCAATCGCAGAGTTCCAGTACAATGACAAAGAACATCAGGCAACAAAGCACACCCCATTCTACCTCAACTACGGTTTACATCCGTGGAAGGGAGAGCTCGTGTTAGAAGATACCAATCCGGCTGCCAACGACTTCTTGAAAAAGCTCAAACAGGCATGAGAAGAAGCCAATGCCGCGCTGAAACAAGCACAGGATCAGATGAAGAAGACAGTTGACACACGGAAAAGTCCGTCTCGGAACTACCACATCAGAGACAAAGTGTGGCTAGAAGGGACTAACATCAGGACCAATCGCCCCTCAAAGAAACTTGACGCACTCCGACATGGACCATTCAGAGTCCTAGAGAAGAAAGGAGCTAGCGCGTACCTTCTTGATCTTCCGAAGACGTGGAAGATGATTCACCCTGTGTTCAATGAGACCCTGTTGTCACCATATGAAACTCCGAAGTACGCCATCCAGAAAAAGAAACCAGCCCCTGATCCGATCATCATCGAAGGGCGAGAAGAGTACCATGTGTCTACGATCCTAGACTCTCGAAAGTTCCATGGAAAGATCCAGTACCTCGTCCAGTGGGAAGGATATGGTCCAGAAGAAAACACATGGGAACCTTGAGCTAATGTTCAGAACGCTCAAGATTTGATCCGTGATTTCCATCGGCAGAACCCGTCTCGTCCACGATAAAAGATGAGTTCTCAAAACCCATGGCAGCATCGACCTCATCAGTCAACCACACACCAAGTTCCCTGCTCTAGTCTTCTCCCTGCCCAATATAGCCACCCCATTCTACTTCTATCTCTCCACCATCCTCACTGCCATGTCAAACACCATCGTTACCTCCACCTCCACCACCGACGTCAACCCCGCCATCGCTGCCCTTATGAACGAAGCGCTCTCCATGAGAGACCAAATCCATGCCCTCAAAACTTCCTTCGCCGACGTCCTTCATCGCCAGATGAATATCCGACTTCATTCATTGTCCAATCTCCCCGTCGCCCCAACTCCCGAAGAGAAACAAATTCTCGGGAACTACACCAGCACCCTCGTCATCGAGAATCGACATATTCGGCTGGCCATCAAGGGCCTTGAACTCGCCGTAGCCATCAATGAGGAGTTGATATATGATTGGAGCCTCAAGGAGAGCCCGAACTGGTCCGATCCCGGCAACAACGAGGGATGGGGACAGTGACTCTTGTTACGGACTAACGACTACGGACGTATACGCTTACTTTTTCACTTTTACTCATCAGCCCCCGCTTACACATATCGTATTATACTTTATTCCCTTTAGTATACTTCGCTCCCGTGCTGACTCGCTTTCCGCAGCTGTCTGACTCATTCCGCAGTCAGCTTACTCATTAGTGCATAGCCTTCCGCAGTCGCCTTACTCATGCGCACTGCCTTCCGCAGTTACTGACTCATTCGCTACCGCTCATAGTCAGTACTATATAAACCTCATGTACCATAGCTACATTCCTTAGATTTAGCAATCACATTGCTCTTCGCCTTTCCATCTTCCTGCATACTCTGCCCGAACCTTGGAACGGTTTGTTACGCATAACAAGTTGCTAAATCTCGTTAGGTTCGCCCAGAGCGAAGAGAGCAACTACCAGACGAGTCAAGATGTCGCGCTTCTTTGAAGACTTTACCAGTAACCCATTCAGCACGCCAGAAGCCCGACAGGAGGAGCTAAGTCCTCGAGATAGTATCGATTTTACACTCATCCAGCAGTACATCGAATCGGAGATCCGTCGCATCCTACAGCAGGTGCTTGACGAAGAACTAGACAACGACGAGCATCGCCCCCACGGCGAGATAGCAGAGAGCATCCATCTTGCTCGGCAACACCAGATCGCGCGTTACAACGCCCGACAGAACGAACTCGAAAGCTTTCGCGTTCAAGAAGGACCTCAGACAGGTCGGATCACAGAGATCAGAGAGTTTATCGGTGTCCAGACAACCGTTATCAGAAGATTGATTAGGACGCTCACATCGAGACGTCCCAGAGCCACATCATCACGTCTTACTCGAAGCAGCAGATCTACGCCCACCCCACCACCAACGAGCAACAGACCGAGTACAACCGTTGGGCACGAAACGAGAGACTTGACCCCTTCTCGCGACCAACAGACGCGCAGGAACAGAGATTCCTTAGAGATCTACAGAGGAAATACCCCGAACGTTTTGCCACCGATTCCGCCGACGAGTCCCCTGACGAATTTGCTTTTAACTCCGCACAGTCAGATACCGAACAGACGCCTAGAACAGGGACTGATTTTCAACCCCTACCTGTATCCCAAACCCCATCTTCATCCCAACAATCCGACACCTCTCCTACTCCGCAGGTTCTAGACATGGCAGAAGCACCGACAGTACAAACAATGGATATATCCAAGATCATCAAAGATCCTGGGATGTTCAAAGACAGACACACCTTCGACGAGTGGTGGAAAGCCACCAAATTATACATCAGGTTCCAGAAGGGCCTGTCCGACGATCAGAAGATTCTTGCGGTGTTATCCCGCATGATGGAAGGGTCCGGTAAACACTGGGCCAGCAACAAGTTAGACGACCTTGCCACCGATGGCGAGAACATCACCTGGTTAGGGTTCTCAGACGACATCGCTACGTGATTCTCTATTGCCAACAAGTCGGCAGCGCCCAAGGCGAAACTCGAAGTCCTGAAACAGGAGAAACGCACCATCGACGAATTCTTGGACGAATTCGAAGAGATCTTGAAGCTGTCAAACCTTGGCGAAGAAACTGGGAAATATATCCTGGAAAAGAACGTCAACCGCAGAATTTCTGAACAAGTGGCTAGCGATGGCAAGACGTACACTGATTACGCAAAGGAGATCCGAAACAAGGGACGACAGATGGAGGGACATGCATTAGTCATCCGAGGGGGTGGCGACACATGCACCGGATCGGGCACCACTTATGGCGGTCAAGGCAAGGCCATGGAGATCGATAAAGCAGGAGTAGCCCGTTGCTACAACTGTCAGCGCTTTGGTCACCTTGCCAAAGACTGCAAAGCCCCAAAGAAGAAAGATGGTCGTAAGTGTTTCAACTGTGACCAAGAAGGACATATCGCGCGCAACTGCCGCAAGCCGAAGAAGAACTCTGGAAAGATTAGGAAGGTGTCTGATGGAGATACCGATGATGACGATGAAACCATCACCATAGAGACCGATGAGAAGGATTTTCCCGAAGGGTCCGATTAAACGATGCTAAGTCGCGACCCTTATCCATTAAACGAACTCGCTTGCCTGGTGCAACTACAGACAATATAACTTATGTTATCCCTGCAAAGCGAGCCGTTGCGTCAACTAAGATTGTCAAGGGAGACAAACCTCCGAAACGACGAGAGATCAAGCTGCAAGCTCAGATCAAAACACGACGAGGACCAAAGGCCATTCGACCCAAGGTTGATAGCGGATGTGAACGCACATGTATCCATCCCAGAATAGTACGCAAACAGAACCTTCCCACACATGGAATAAAGCCCATATCAATCCTAAATGCGGATGGATCGCCGAACCGACAACAGAAAGCAGAAAAACTTGCCGAAGTCAAGCTGGACTTAGGAACACACCAGGAAACCATGGAAGCAATGGTATTGGACATTGGGAGAACGGACATGCTTTTGGGACATGACTGGTTGGTGCACCACAACCCCACAATCAATTGGACGACCGGCGCTGTAACATTCAACCGATGCCCATCAACATGTCAAACCAAACACTCGGATTTCAGGGTTAACCTTAATGGTCGCAAACATCGGGTTCGCATGGTGGAAGTACGAGACAAGGATGCGCCCAAGAAATCGGATCAGAATTGGAAGCCCGGAGACCCCATATTGGAAGCAGTTACTCCCACACCACCTCCCACAACCAAACGACCCTCATACGTTGAACGTTTTGCCCATCTCTTTGAAAAAGAAAACTTCGACAAAATCCCAAAGGAAAGAGAATGGGACCACGGCATCGAACTTACACCGGACGCACCAAAGGAGCTAGGAGGAAACACGTACCCTATGACCCAAAAGGAGCAAGAAGAACTGGACAAATTCATCGATGAAGGCCTGGCAACCGGAAAGATCCGACCGTCCAAATCCCCTTATGCATCACCCTGCTTCTTCATTAACAAGAAAGACGGTTCCAAACGATTGGTACAGGACTATCGCACGGTCAATAAATTCACGGTTAAGGACAAATTCCCACTCCCACACATCAACGACCTCTTGGATGTATTGAAGGACGCAGTCTACTTCAACAAAATGGACATCATGTGGGGATACAATAACGTGCGGATCAAGAAGGGTGACGAATGGAAAGCCGCCTTCCTGACCAGCCGAGGATTGTTTGAACCATTGGTCATGTTTTTTGGTCTCTGCAACTCCCCGGGAACGTTCTCTCGGATGATGGCCAGCCTATTCAGGGATCAGATCCGTCGGCGCATCTGTGTGATTTACATGGATGACATAGTGGTTATTGGTAAAACCAAGGAAGAACTCGCCCGGAACACCGAAGAGATCTTGCAGATTCTGTCAGACAATGACCTGTTCCTAAAGGAGAAGAAGTGTCTTTGGGAAGTAATGAAATGCCCCATATTGGGATATGTCGTTGGAGAAGGACGTGTTGAGATGGAAACTGAAAAGGTGGACACAATCCGGAACTGGCGAGTACCCACATCAAAAAAGGAAGTCCAGAAGTTCCTGGGATTTGCCAATTTTTATCGACGCTTTATTGAAGGATACTCAAACATCGCAAAGCCACTCACAACACTTACGGGAAATACAGCATTCACGTGGGGACCAGCGGCGCAAGAAGCATTTGAAGGTCTCATATGGGCAATCACGACGGCACCAGTCTTGGCATTGCCTAAACCGGACGGACAGTTCAGGGTCGAAGCCGATGCATCGGGTTATGCGATTGGAGCGGTACTTTCACAGAAACAAAACGACAAGTGGCATCCTATCGCGTTCTTGTCGCGGACCATGTCCGCGGCCGAACAGAATTACGAGATATACGACAAGGAACTCTTGGCAGTCATGGAAGCACTGAAGGACTGGCAACATTACCTACTTGAAGCCAAGGAACGTTTCGAGATCTTAACCGATCACAAAAACCTGGAGTATTTCCGGCGTCCTCAAGACCTAAACCAACGACAGAGGCGCTGGAAGATGAAGTTACAAGACTATGACTTCGAATTGCGACATGTACCTGGGAAGACAAACGCGAAAGCAGACATCCTGTCATGATTACCCTGGTATGAGACGGAACTCGAGCCGCAGGACAGCGACCAAATGCTCAAGGAGGGGCTATTTTTGAAACGATTGGAATCAGAAGATGTGATACAAATGGAGATGTTCACGGAGGAACAATTCTTTGAAGGGGGTGAAACATCTGATTCCATCAAAATCGGAAACATCACAACCATCGAAAACCCATGGATCGCACGCATCAAGGCCTCGAATCGCATGGAGACAGAAGTAGCCCAGGGTCTAAAGAAGAATCCTCACTGGTACCAGCAGGAAAATGGCATCACCTACACAGGAGAACGAGTCTATGTTCCACCAGACCCACAATTGCGCCAAGAACTGATGTTTGAAGCGCACGACGCACCAGTGGCAGGACACCCAGGACAATATCGAACACATGAACTCCTCACTCGCACCTACTGGTGGCCCACCATCCTACATGACGTAAAGAAGTATGTGAAAGGTTGTGACACCTGTCAACGTAACAAGATCAGCCGCCAAAGGAGACACGCCCCTCTACACCCTAACACCGCGCCAAGTCAACCATGGGAAGACATAGGGATTGACGTCGTGGGACCGATACCAGAATCTGATGGGAAGAATGCAATTCTGGTCATCACGGACAGACATTCAAAGATGCTTCATCTCATCCCGACAACCGTGGAACTATCGGCTGAAGGATTAGCCAAGATCTATCGGGACCAGATATGGAAGCTTCATGGGATCCCTAAGAAGATCATTAGCGACAGAGGACCACAGTTCGCCACGAAGTTCATGGAGATACTTTGCCGCATGTTGGGAATCAAGAGAAACCTGTCCACTGCGTACCATCCACAAACTGATGGACAAGCCGAATGATCGCATCAGGAAACCGAGGTGTTCTTATGAAACTTTGTCAACCATCTACAAGATGATTGGGCGGAATGGATCGCAATCGCAGAATTCCAGTACAATGACAAAGAACATCAAGCGACAAAGTACACACCATTCTATCTCAACTACGGTCTGCATCCTTGGAAGGGAGAACTTGTGTTGGAAGACACCAATCCAGCGGCAAACGACTTCTTGAAAAAACTCAAACAGGCACGAGAAGAAGCCAACGCAGCACTGAAACAGGCCCAGGATCAGATGAAGAAGACAGTTGACACACGACGAAGCCCGTCTCGGAATTACCGCATCGGAGACAAGGTGTGGCTGGAAGGGACTAACATCAGGACTGATCGTCCCTCAAAGAAACTTGACGCCCTCCGACACGGACCGTTCAAAGTCCTAGAGAAGAAAGGAGCTAGCGCATACCGTCTTGATCTTCCCAAAACCTGGAAGATGATCCACCCTGTGTTCAACGAGACCCTGTTATCGCCATACGAAACCCCGAAGTATACCATTCAGAAAAAGAAGCCAGCCCCTGATCCGATCATCGTCGAAGGACGAGAAGAATACCATGTCTCCACGATCCTGGACTCTCAGAAATTCCGTGGAAAGATCCAGTACCTTGTCCAATGGGAAGGGTATGGCCCAGAAGAGAACATGTGGGAACCTCGGACTAATGTTCAGAACGCTCAAGACTTGATCCGAGATTTTCATCGGCAAAATCCATTGCGTCCACGATAAAAGAACAAACCTTGAGAGCCATTTTCCACATCGACTTCTGTCACATCGAGTTCCCCGCTCCAACTCTTCTCGCCCAACACGCCGTTCTTCTTATACCTTTCAAACATCATTTCTGCCATGTCCAACATCACCGCCGCCTCCACCGATGCTTCCGATATCAACCCCACCATCACCACCCTCATCGGCGAAGCACTCTCCATGCGCGACCAGATCCATGCGCTCGAGACCTCCGTCACCGACATCCTCCACCGGCAGATGCATATCCGCCTTCATACCCTCTCCGATTTACCAACCGCCCCCACCGCTGAGGAGAAGCTCATCCTCAAAAACTATACCAACACCCTTGCTGTCGAGAATCGACGCCTTCACCTCACCATTCAAGGTTTAGAGTTTGCCACGGCGGTAAACGATGAACTGATAAAGGATTGGGGTAACCGAGTTGACCCTGCCTGGGCCGATCCAAATGGCAACGATGGATGGGAGTAGGTAGTCTGTGAGGACACAGACCTTGAGGAGGGGAACATGTTACGGACTAACGACTACGGACGTATACGCTTACTTTTTCACCTTTACTCATCGGCCCCCGCTTACACATATCGTATTATACTTTATTTCCTTTAGTATACTTCGCTCCCACGCTGACTCGCTTTCCGCAGCTGTCTGACTCATTCCGCAGTCAGCTTACTCATTAGTGCATAGCCTTCCGCAGTCGCCTTACTCATGCGCACTGCCTTCCGCAGTTACTGACTCATTCGCTACCGCTCATAGTCAGTACTATATAAACCTCATGTACCATAGCTACATTCCTTAGATTTAGCAATCACATTGCTCTTCGCCTTTCCATCTTCCTGCATACTCTGCCCGAACCTTGGAACGGTTTGTTACGCATAACAACGACCAATGGAGGGGGCGAAACGGACTACCGCGACTGCTGATGACAATGTCTTACCGATGCTGGGCCGGGCAGTGATGCAGAAGGCCGCTTGGTGATTTTCTTCCTCGGCGGTGGTGAGGATGTCTTTGAGGTAGGTGTAACGCTTCTTGTCGTCATCGACCTGTGGGGCGTCCCAGATGAAGGAATTCAGGTAGAGGTCGAGTATGTGATTTCCTGGGCGAGCCTCGTCGCTCAGGTAGTCGGATCTCTCAAGTTTGACAGCGATCATCAGGTTTTGAATGTCGATGATTGGACTAGGGGTCTTATCCTCCGCCTTGAGCAAGAGCTCGCAGACGACAGGATGAGTGACGGGAAGCTGGGCAGCTCTGATTTGAGAGCACTGCACAAGCTTGGTGATGTGTTGTCTAGCAGGCATGAGCCCCGCAATAGCAAGGACACCCCCGGTAGGCGACCGATTGAAAGCGCCGGTGATCCATCTGGCGGCTCTATAGTGGACTGAGTTCAACAGGTTGAAAGCAGTTTTGAGGCGTGGACCGTTGTAGTACCAGAGTTGGCATCCATAAGTGAGGATCGGCATGACGCACGACACGTACAGGAGGTGTTTGAGGTGGGGTGAGAGACCGTGTGAGGAGTTGCCATTGAAGGAGGAGGGGAATGGATGTGAGCGCCTTGGTGGCATAGAAGTGTCTGTGCTCATTGAAGGTCAGACGACGATTGAAGAAGAAGCTGAGGTAGCGCCAAAAGGCCTTGACTTGGAGGGGAGGTTGACTGGATAGTCGAATGATAGGGTATGACGGAGAGACAGTTCGGGTGAAGAACATGAGTTCGTCTTTTGTCAGTTCAGTGGCCAGCCCCATGTCTATGAGGATGCCGTCGATGGCTTTTCGGCCAGCCCGAATGTGTGGCGAGCTTTTTTTTTTTTTTTTTTTTTTTTTTAAAACCTCAATTTATATTCCGGCGCCCGATCGCAGTCCGGTCTTGTACACTAAGTTACAAATTTAACGAGAACTACATACGAGAGTATTGGAGAGTAATGCCCTGTGGTCACGGCACATGTGCGGAGAAAATATATAAAAGTATCCGAGAGTGGGGTCCGCCCATGGATCGAGTCCACCAGAACAGACCCCGTATATAAACTACATACGCCCGTAGGCAGAGACCGTAGTAACTAAAGAGACCGTGAAAGATAGAAACATAACACTGAAGCTCACCCGATAAGTTAGGGTGGGGGAAAGGCGAATAACGCGGGATGGTTTGCGAGCATCCCTAGGAAATTGCCGATGTTGTACCGTTTGTTGGAGGCGTCGTCCCTATCAAAGAGAGGACATTTGTGGAGGAGGTGATCAACCGTCTTTTTTTTTTTTTTTTTTTTTTTTTTTTTTAAAACCTCAATTTATATTCCGGCGCCCGATCGCAGTCCGGTCTTGTACACTAAGTTACAAATTTAACGAGAACTACATACGAGAGTATTGGAGAGTAATGCCCTGTGGTCACGGCACATGTGCGGAGAAAATATATAAAAGTATCCGAGAGTGGGGTCCGCCCATGGATCGAGTCCACCAGAACAGACCCCGTATATAAACTACATACGCCCGTAGGCAGAGACCGTAGTAACTAAAGAGACCGTGAAAGATAGAAACATAACACTGAAGCTCACCCGATAAGTTAGGGTGGGGGAAAGGCGAATAACGCGGGATGGTTTGCGAGCATCCCTAGGAAATTGCCGATGTTGTACCGTTTGTTGGAGGCGTCGTCCCTATCAAAGAGAGGACATTTGTGGAGGAGGTGATCAACCGTCTCGAGAGTGTCATCGTCGCAGGCGCATGTAAATGGGCCTGGATGCTTGAAGCGTTGTCTGTATGCACCAATGGGGGCATGGCCCAGAGTGGCGCGGGTGAGGCGAGCGAACAGCGCGTTGTTGTTGCCCGCCCAGGAATTGAGCCAGGGTCCACCTTTGACGTGGTCCGGTTGGAATACCTTCTCTTTGTCTCCGGTGTGGAGAGGGAGGAAGGAGCGACCTCGAAATTCGGGGGCGGAATGAAGTTGACGCCATCCGTCTACGGCACTGGTGGCGGCAGCAGTACGGGCAAAGTTGGGCGACAGAGGAGACAAAGCTGTTCCTTGGGTCGATTTGAAGTGACGTGAGGGGTCGGGGAAGGCAGAACCCCACTCAGACGTGAGAGGTGTGTCGAGATGGACATGGATGATGCCAGCTCCAGCGAGGAAGGGCCGGAGGAGGCGGGAAATGCCGCAAGAGACAGAGTGGCCCGCATGAATGGAACCTGTGTCGAGGGCGAGTCGGACAGCCTGTATGTTTCGGGTGAAGATGTGGATCTCCGTGACATAAGGTGCGTGGGTGATGACCTTGCTAAGGCCAAGAAGGGTGGCGACTATGAGAGTCTCGGGGGCGAGGCTTCTACCTGCGCTGGCTCTGGTCATATGGGGGTCTTGAGCGTGACGACCAATGGAGGGGGCGAAGCGGACTACCGCGACTGCCGACGACAACGTCTTACCGACGCTGGGCCGGGCAGCGATGCAGAAGGCCGCTTGGTGGTTTTCGTCCTCGGCGGTGGTGAGGATGTCTTTGAGGTAGGTGTAACGCTTCTTGTCGTCATCGACCTGTGGGGCGTCCCAGATGAAGGAATCCGGGTAGAGGTCGAGTATGCGATTTCCTGGGCGAGCCTCGTCGCTCAGGTAGTCGGATCTCTCAAGTTTGACGGCGATCATCAGGTTTTGAATGTCGACGATTGGGCTAGGGGTCTTATCCTCCGCCTTGAGCAGGAGCTCGCAGACGACAGGATGAGTGACGGGAAGCTGGGCGGCTCTGATCCGAGAGCGCTGCACAAGCTTGGTGATGTGTTGTCTAGCAGGCATGAGCCCCGCAATAGCGAGGACACCCCCGGTAGGCGACCGATTGAAAGCGCCGGTGATCCATCTGGCGGCTCTATAGTGGACTGAGTTCAACAAATTGAAAGCAGTTTTGAGGCGTGGACCATTGTAGTACCAGAGTTGGCACCCGTAAGTGAGGATCGGCATGACGCACGATACATACAGGAGGCGTTTAAGGCGGGGTGAGAGCCCGCGTGAGGAGTTGCCAAGGAGGAGGGGAATGGATGTGAGCGCCTTGGTGGCATAGAAGCGTCTGTGCTCATTGAAGGTCAGACGACGATCGAAGAAGAAGCCGAGGTAGCGCCAAAAGGCCTTGACTTGGAGGGGAGGTTGACCAGGTAGTCGGACGATGGGGTATGACGGAGAGACGGTTCGGGTGAAGAACATAAGTTCGTCTTTTGTCGGTTCAGTGGCCAGCCCCATGTCTATGAGGATGCCGTCGATGGCTTTTCGGCCAGCCCGTAGGTGGGAGCCGATAGCGTCAAGGTCAGAAGACTGGGCGATGAGCATGCCATCATCTACGAAGGAGAAGAGATCCAGGTACTGCGCGTGTCCACGGCTGTAGAAGATTCTGAGGGCCGGCGAAAGGTAGATGCCGGAAAGGATGGGGGAGAGCGCCGAGCCTTGACCCACACCAAAGAGGATTTCGAAGAGGTCTGAGACATTTTGTCCTGAGACAAAACGAGTAGACCGTCCACGAAGATATGATTCAAAGAACTTACTCAAGGCGGCTGAAAACCCCAGCCGCCGTAGTACTCCTAGCAAGAATTGATGGTCCAGAGAAGGGAAGAATTGCGCAACGTCGAAGGCCACGACCCCGGTGTCACGTTTCTTCGCCCATCCATTCCGGACCCTGTGTGTTATGATGATGCCAGCATCGGTTGTAGATCTATAGCGAAGGCCGCCGAATTGGTATTGGTGGACAAGGCTGTACTTGGCGCATTCGAATTGCATTCGATTGGCGATGACTTTCTCGATAATCTTTGCCACCGTGTTGAGGAGAACGATGGGTCGAAATGACTTGGGCTTATCGTAGGTATCTTTCCCAGGTTTCGGTATGATAACCGTGACAGAGGTCTTGAAAGCTGCAGGCCAGCAAGAATAATCTATGCAGGCGTTAGCTAGGGCTGTGATGCGTGTCAACACTTCATCTTTCTGGAGGAGACGCTTGAGGAGAGCCCATGATACGTGGTCCGGACCAGGGGCGGATTTGGGGTTGCATTTGAGGACAAGGGAGATGATTTCGGGACCTGTGATCGGTATCCAGTCTCGAGTGGGTTCTTGTGGAATTTCCTCGAGGATTTCCATTTTTGGGGAGTTCGGAGGAGGCGTATGAAAAGCCTTATCAAAAGCGTCAAACATGTCGTTAGAAGAGTGGAGAACATCACCATTGGCCCCCTTCAAATTTGCAAGGGGGTCTGAGCGACGGGGTTTGTGCCAGTCCATGAGGGACCAGGGGTTTTTTTGGGAGAGGGCGATGGTTTCGATTCTGTCTTCAAAGAATTCTCTCTTGGCCGCGCGGATCACCGTCCGAAGATTGCTATAATCAACGGGAGACTTGGTGTCGAGATACACTTGCCTGGCTAGATCGCAGGTCTCGCTCCACCACGAGTGGGAGTGCGATCCTGCGCCGGTGATCAACCGTCTCGAGAGTGGGAGAGCGCCAACTGTGCGAAGTGAAGAACGCTCAGCGCTCAACACCAGTCCGGATTGCAATCTCTCATTGCTTCCTTGGCTCAGTTGGCTAGAGCGCAGGTCTCATAGAAATATGACGCATGTTTGCATGTGAAATCCTGAGGTCGCAAGTTCGAGCCTTGCAGGGAGCACCTTACTTGTGCCTGATTTTTTGAATCAGAGTCCCTACAACTCACTCTGACGATCGGACGGCAAATAGATTGTCATCGTCTCCCATTTTCTTTCGACCACTTGCCAGTGGAGTTCAGTCCTCGATTTCAGGACAGCGGTTGCGGCAAACATGGCCTCCTCCCACCCTCCCAATTTGAACCCCGACTGTAAACTAGGAGCTGCATTTCAGGGAATACTGTACACTGTCTGGAGATGGCATGCTCTCCAGACAGTGATGTTACTTGTAAACGTAGCTCTAATTTCTCATCGTCTTTTTGATTTCTTAGTTTGTCATCCTTTGGTGCGTTTTATATTTGCCTTTCATAAAAGGATCCTCAACCGTGATCAACAGAGGTTGCTGGACACCACTCATCAGGCGCTCATCACACACGCGCTATACTATTACTTCGTTTCGAATGATGGGAATGCAGCTTCGATTGCTGTGCCAACATGGTGCGTTTTGAGTTGGGTAACCCAGAACAGAGCAATTGATAGGCTTGTGTGTCTTTTCTTAAGGAGTACTCTCGTAAGTCATACTTCTACAGTTCCCGATAGATGATGTCCGAGTTGCGGACCTCAATGTACGTCCTTCAAATTCTCACCCCGTCGCCAGATAATTTTGCAGTGCATAAGCGATCTCATCATTAGGGGTGGGTGACGGTTCTGGCCCGCAACGGCACTTTTGGCTGATGAGAGATTCGGGAAGAGGGTATGGCTGGGTGAGTTCAATGAAACAAGCCCCATGTCCTTTTCCGGACGCCGCAAAATCGACATCAAAGTGACGTCTCGAAGTTGGCTTTTAGCCGCTGCTATTATGGGTCTCCACGTCGCCGCTATCATTGCATTGGTGTCTAATCTCTCTTCCAAGGCTGCAATACCATTGGCAACATTTGGTATGTCCTCGAATCCACCCTCGATCTTGACAACATGACGCGATCGACCCTTTCGTGAGCACCTCTCAATTGATGATGCCGTATCCCTCCTCCATATTTCTGATCGATGGTCCAGTGTTTGTTTCTCGGGGGTAAGCCTTCATAGATTTCTATAAACCCTGGCAATAAGCAAAAATAGATACGGGCTCAAAGAATACGCGGATTTTTTATCAGATATCCGTGAGTAACGAATACTTATGTCGACGTGCTATCGATAGCTTTCTGAAGGAGCCACCTCCTCCAGAGTCTCTTGTATACGGCATTGTCCACCACCGTAGCTGCAGACGTTCTCGTCGCCTGTTCCTTATGCATTGCATTGTACAAAAGTCGGACAGGGTTTCCCAAGTAACGCGTCTCGTTCTCTGATTTCCACTGCAAGGTCCTGAGCGACAGCGGTCCGCAGAACCGATTCCATTATGAACGTACTGATGCTGTACACTGTCAACAGTATCCTTTTCTATACCTTTCACGATCATCGATCTTATAGCCTGTAGGCCATCTGAAGACGTGCGTCAGCGTTAATAGGCCGTTCCCGTTTACTAACATCCAAGACCAGATCCTGTGCAGCAGCTTGCCTCCTCACATACGCAATGTGGCCGCATGACTTTGCGTATACTTATCGGAATATATTTTGCGCTCAGCAAACGTAACCTCCGCCACTTTGACCGTGTACTTACAGTGAAAGAACAGAACCAACTAACACTTCAAAACAGTGTATTTCAACAGCCTGCTCGCAACGCTTCAATGGCAGACACGCACTCGCAGAAAAAAATGACGGGCGTGTCAGAGATCCCATGTCCGTTTTTTCAGGGGAGCATACGTATCCAGTACGCTGGACAATAAACACGGTTGACAGGTCAGGAGAGTATGTTACTGTCCCCTCCTTTTTGTAGTCCCTCGTGGTGAGCATACTGAGGTAATCGAGGAGTATGAACAAGTCGATACTGGACACGAACTTGCGTGATGGGGCCAGGTGTACTTCATATTCTATGGGTAGCTTATCCTTGGGGGGAACCCTGGGTTTGTATGTACAGTATAAGGTTGTCCTCCTTTTTTAGGTTCGCTTTGCAATACACTCACCGGAAGTTCGTACTAATAACCCGCTGTGGACAGCAGGTCCGAAAATCAGAGCAGAGGCAGACTTTGAAGATACGGACATTTCCAGAGTAGACCTAGAGACGGTGACGAGCAGAAAACGACCCCCACAATAGATAAGCAGCAGTAGATTAGATTCTGGGCCTGATCCAGGGCTCTTTGCAAGTTACTACTACCAATACAAATGTGATGACTGACCCGGATTTTGTATGTAAAGTTCTCAATCTGCACCGAGCGGCCTGATCCCTAGCCTCAAAACGGGCACAGGCAGGTTTCTCCCCAGGCTCTCAACACCGCCGGCGACAGCACCCAAACCGCCAAGAACTTCTACGCGGTGTAGGCCGTACAAAGGGTTTACGCTGGTCGAGTGTTTCTCCGGAACTGTGTATCAAACCACGATGTCTCCTGCTGCCTCCAAGGCAGTGAGGCGTGCGTAGAGCCTCTCACCGAGTGGCCGGGCCACAGTGCCAGGCCCGAAGCTACCATCCACGGGTGAACCAGGGGCGGGCAGATTCATTCTATGGTGGTTACTTCCCGCCAACGATCATAATTGCTCCTCCTAAGGCGATAATAGAGCCGGCTTGGTAGCATGGATGGAGATGGCGTCAAAGACAAGATCAATAGCCGCGCCTTAGAGGTTGGCGGCGAGGGTGTTGCGAAGAGGCCAAGGTGATGATGGGGGCAAAGCCTGAAGACTGGCAAATGGCTGCAAATTAAAAAAGATAAGAACTTGCAATGAACTGTCTCGGTAAGATGTATAACTATACGTACCGAATTGTCCAATAAAGGAGGAACCCCGACGACCACGGGAGGAATGTTGCCCTGTGGCATTGGGCCGGCGCATTTGATGCTTCACCGATCCCGGCGCCTATCATTGCTGCGTGGTATAACCCTACTGGTACTACAATTACAGCTGCAAGGGCGTTGGGCCCATGGGATGGTTGCCGCTTGCGCGAAGGTAAGGGCACCTGGTATCTAAGTGTGCGGTCCGATTTAGCGAGACAGTGTAGGAAGGAGACCATTGGCAATGCCTTGGTGGTGGTACTCGCATGCGTCAAAGTATGCTGTGTGAAGACGGCCAGATCCTGCTGCCAGTCACGTCACCTTATAATAAGTAAGCTACATAGTATGAAGAGCTTTAAGTTATCAATCCGACATGTATTGTCAGAGGACATTCACGGGTTAATGGCGAAATTAGGCACACCCCCACCGACTCCTACCTCGACGACACCCGCAATAGAGTATGTTTGCAACTCATTTCCAAGGGATATTTTGAGAGATCTGATTGGCTGGTGATCGCTGTGAGCCAATCGAATGGAAACGGGTTGCAAACACACTTAGTACTCTAATGCCCGTTCTCGACTCTCGAAGGTGGAGAATCAGCGAACCGTGATCGGACATGTGCACGTGGGGGCTAAAAGTCTGCTGATGAATCCTCTACAAAAATCCCAGACAGAATAAACCCACTACTGACGTGGCTGGAATTCGCCTTCAGGACCCATCTGACCCACCATCTCCGCACGCAGCGCGAGGGTCCTCGCCACAGACATGCCAGAGGGCGCTGTCGACCCTGACGCAAAGTTGGCCGTTGCGGGTTGGTTGCGGGGTGCGGGGATGAGACGCTGCTAAAAGTATCCCCATCCTTCAAGTGGCGGGTTGAGTGGGACTAGGACAAGGGCCTGATGGTTCAACGTTCATGATGGATATTGAGTCGATGAGGTATGTGCAATGTGTGCATCCCTCTATAATCACTGGACCAAGTCAGATCAGCTGTCTCTTGACGAGCCCTAATCATACTGGCTGTCAACAGGTTGCTCTCGGCATGGCAGACTGATCGATGAACGACAGCTCGGCTGATCATCCTTTCGTTTGACATTGTTGTTTTCCGGAAGGCTTTGACGCTGAAGGTGCCTTCTCTTTGTAGCCCGTCGCGATAAGGGTTGGTACGAGGATGGTACTTCACATTTTATGGTGTTGTTCGGGAGGCCCTGGGTTTGTATAGCACTGTATCGTCGTATCGATGTCCTCCAAGTGTCCCCACGTTGCAATACGCTCGTTCGTCCCTTCTCGACGGACTCACTGCTCGAACTAGAACCCGTGGACATGTCGGGAAGCCCTGCAAAGATGAGATGAGATGGGCTCGGGAATTGGGTGGGCTTTCACGAACACCTGCTTTTTCCCGACATGAATGATGAGATTCACTTTGCATGATGAGAACGGCGACTCAGAGTTGCTCCAAGGTTTACATATCTTGCTTGGTGCTGGCGCACTGAATGATAGTTATTTATCCTTCCGAATTTCATAACTCCAAGTACATACCTTCCAAATCTTTCATATCCAGAAGCTTGAGGGATGGATGCAAGTCACAGTTGATACGCTGAGGTTGGGCAGCGCGTTTGGCGCGGGCATCAATACTAATTGTGCCACTGCCAAGCTCGTGCCGAGGTTTCTTTTTCGGTACCTGTTAATGGATGCAGATAAGGAAGTGAGGAACAAAGAACAGCTCTCTTGGACCATTGAAAGGCCAACAGCGACTAGTCCCAAAGACTTGGTGTTGGCTGAGCACAAGCTGAGCACTGGCGGCAATCGACATTGACGAGAAATATTCTTCCGAGGACTCGGGTGGAATGCTATATATAGCTCAATTACTTATCAACCCCTTCCGCAAGACACAAACAGGGCATTGAAATATTGACACACCCCTTTGAGCCCCTTGATCTTCCGCGTACATACTTACACCAACATGGCAAGGGGTCCCCCTTCTCTGCATCCCAGTTCAACATGCCTGTCGCTGGGCCCGTTCCCGTCCTCGTACCAGCGTCCACTCCCTTAACACCCCCGGGCCACATACCGGGGCAGAAACTCTACACCCGTAACTCGGAGTCGTCTTCGTCGTCGTTCCAGCAGACAATGCTAGACACCACCACCACTGCCGCCACTAATGACAGGATCGAACGTGTTTTGGGCGATACCGAGGCATCGTACTTTCTTCCTTCTCGGGGGACCGGCGTGAACGACATGTAAGATAGTCCTCTGATTGCGGTCTTGACGTGGCCAATGGATGATAATATTTTAGGTATCTTCATCTGGGCTTCCGTGCCCCTCCCCGACTCTGCGAGCGTGAACGCGTGCGCATCGTATGGGCGCTACTCAGGACTCGACATCCCTTGCTCGCTTCCAGAGCCGAGATGCACAGCTATACTGACATCCGATTCGTGTAAGGTTTTTTTGGCTTGATGGCCTTACCTTTGTCCAACAGCCTCTTGTGTGTCCTCAGATATCGGCCCCCCCATTCCGTTGAGGCTGCCCTGGATGAAGCCGCGAGTAATTTAGAATATTGCACAAGCGATTTGGGACATCGCTCACAGACACGAGATGGTATGCCCTCAGTCTCCGTTTTCTCAACTGATTCATTCTGTGGGTCTCATAATGTCGTCCAGAGGTAATCGACGCCTATTTTAACGGACCTCGGACTCTCTCTGAAGACCGTCTTTCGCATCTCATCATTTTGTGCGACTCCAAAAGCTGGCCTAGCGATCTCTCAGGACAAGATACGGCGAACTTTGACCTTCTCTTCTGCACTACTCATTATCTGTGTGACGGTCTCGCTGTTCACCAGCTCGCGAATGATTTTTTCGGCCTGCTTGGTAGCTCGGCGACAAATCACGAATTAACACACACTCTGTCTTCTGAGTGGCAGATACGATGCGGAAAATCGCGAGAAAAGGTGCGCTCGACCCCTGGTGTTGGGATACAATGCGGCTCACTCATCATGGATTACTTATACAGGAACCCACGCTTCCAAGGTCGCTGGAAGAAAGAGCACCCCTAGGTAGGAGCCGCTTCAGAGAAGCGGTCTCCAGCGTCGATTTCAAAACAAGCCAGGATAAACTCATCGTAAGCTTATCTGTCGCACATACTATAACAAGGCCTCATCATAAAAAAAGGGTGACCATACGATCCCTCGGCGATTTTTAGGCCCCCGTCGAACAGTCACTCCTATCATGTCTCTGGACGAGAGGACTACGAAGCACATCTCGAAACATTGTAAATCACACGGCGTCACAATCTCTAGCGCTGTTTTTGCTCTCTGCAACATCGCATGGGCGAAGACGTTCAACCAAAAGCCAGAAATGCCTATGTATGTTTCCCAAGTCAAAGCCTCATCTTCATCTTCATTTCATCAACTTAATCACAGGATGATGTACTCTGCTGTCAGCCTACGGCCTTACCTGGTGGCAAATGCGGCCCTCGACGACTCATATTGTTATCTCGCCATCGGCTACTTCAACGTCGTCCTTCCGTCCTTCCTCCCTCGATCAGAAAACCTCGATGCCATATTCTGGCGTAGGGCTCGCTCGGCACAGAAGCAGAGCACTGACGCCGCTCAAAGCCCGATGGCCGTGTCCCGTGCGCGTGAGATGGCGCGCCAGCGTGCCTCGCAAGCTCGAGCGTGGGCTAAGGAGGACGACGAGAAGGCAGCTGGAACTTGGGTGGCCCCGCCTCCGCTGCCCAAGAAAGCGGTGGAGCGACCGCCTTCCAATGCTCTTATGGGTGTTTCTTTGCTGGGGAATCTCGATAAGATATACAAGCATTCCACCTTTGGGGATATTCGTCTCAACATGGTCGTAGGAGGTGGACGTCAACGGTCCGGCGGGATTATCCTGTTCGGGTATACTTTCGCTGGTAAGCTGTGGATAACTATGGGATATGATGAGAACGGGTTGGAAAAGAGTGTTGTGCGGGAGTTTTGGAAGAATTTTGTGGGTTCTATGGGAGAGTTGTTGCAGAGTCCAAGTACCAGGAAAGTTCGTGAGGATGAGCCGTTGCGTGCGAGGCTCTGAGGGCCAGTTTTTCGGTTGTATATACGTATTCCATGTGGATGTGTTAGATTTCTTATGATCAAGTATTTTGTCTTGATTTTGTCCAAAAGATGATAAAGTGAGGATTTATATATAATTTGTGACACAAATTCAATCGGTTGTCGAGTCGAAAGGTTGACCATCCAACTTGGCTTCGACTTGAGGTTCCAGCCAGTTCGCCTCAATCTTCTGCTCAGTGCTGTCGCCATCTCCTGGTTGCCGAGTTCAATGCTCAGTTCTGTGCCAGGTTCTTCCTTTTTCGGGCGCGACCTGCCATCATGCTCCTGTTGAAATTTGAAATCGCTGTCAATTTCGAATGCTCACCGAACGATGAGAACGTGACCGAATATCTGATCGAACAACTGGTGAGATTGCTGCAGCTATCCTTGTACCTTTGAATTCGGTCACTACTTTGGCTGTTGAAGTTGCCGCAATGCATGGTATGGAACCTGGATGTGCCACCCCTCATGTTTTTGAACGTGTCCCCAGGAGTCACCACCCATTTTTGCGCAGTGCCTGCCCAGTGTCTTTGCGTCAAATCACTTGCAATCGACAGCGGACACATCATGATGGCGGTCTTGAATAAAACCGCCATCGCCGCAATTGTTGGTCGCTCTCGCTACCAACTTCGGTGCCGAAGGGAAAAGCTGTCGCCATCATCGTTATCTCCTCTGCTGAAATCTTACCGATCGAACTGTCGCCTGATCGGTGGCGCTCTGTTATGATCAATTGCTGATACATATAACTGAGGCCCAGGTCGACTATCAACCTTTTCTCTCCTCTGACTGAAATTTCTATCAGCTGCCTTTGATGCTCCAACCTGACGAGGAGACTTGAAGACTCTGACTGAGCTGTCGCCATCTATATCACTCTTTTAGTTCCGCAAAGATGGCTTCCCTGAATCTCCCCGGCCTCAATCTCAACAGTCAGTTAGGATCTGCGCTTGTGGGAAACACCGTAGCCTCTGTGTGAGTTCCTCTCTTGGGCGTACACGCCGTTGGGGAGTCCTTATCGGTCTACAGCTTTTACGGCATTACTTGCATCCAGACCTACTTGTATTTCAGACATGGGGCAAAGGATTCTCGCACCTTCAGAGCGCTGGTGCGTACCATCAATACCTCCAGATTATGATGCATTGACAATTGCCCATTCGGATAGATTGCTTTTTTATGGCGCGTGCCATTCGTCTCGTTATGGGTGCTGTGTTGAACTAAGATTAGGTTATTGGACACTGCCCACATAGCGACCACGACACACCTCCTCTACTATACTCTAGTCTCAAGTTACGGCGATCTCGCAGCTCTTATTAAGCCGGCATGGTGAGTTTGCGGCCGGGGAACATTAGTTAAAGTAGGTGATATATTTGCTCCTCTCCTCTAGGAGTGTCTACGTGAGTTCTTCTTCAGTCTCCATGCGACTTGGACTTATCGCATCTTTAGGCGCAAATCTACTTGGCTGTACGTCTTCGAATTACCGATGGTGTGGAGGGGTAAATCTGTATCTAACATCTTTACTTGCAAGTGCGTCAGCGATCTCATCATCAGAGGGTGTGTAATGGTCTCGATGTGCATCGCTGCTGATCGCTGATGAATTCATTTTGACAGTATCTTCGGGAAAAGGGCCTGGCTCGGTAAGTCTGGCTAATATTCCGCAGACTTTGTTCATCTCACAAAGGCCTTGACATCGAAATGTAGTGGCTCGTCGCAGCTATATCTTTGCTGGTCTTGTTGTGAGTGCCTCACGCCAAGTATCGCCACGTTTACAGGGTTGAAATCTACATTCCCCCAAGGGTGCAATATCATTAACGACATTCGGTATGTTCTCGGTGACGATATATCTTGACGAATGATGGAACTTGGAGCGCTTTATAGTTACGGGGCTTAGTGAGTGCCTTCCATCTCACAGCACAGGATAATCGCTCAGCATGTATGATCGGCGGAAGTATTTGCCGCCCGGTGGTGAGCATTCATGACGATTCCCGGAAGCAAGATAATAAAGGCTACAATAGTTCCCAAATCAAGATATATTGGGAGTTTCACGAAATATCAGTGAGCATACAATTGCTATGAATCAACGCGCTGATAAATACTGGGGATACACTCCTGCCTGCAGTATTTATTGTACACGGCGTTGTCGACCAGTGTTGCCGCAGACTTTCTCATTGCCGGTGCACTATGTGTCTGGTTGTCCAAGGAACGGACAGGCTTTCGAAGGTAAAGTAGATTGTTGCGGTCACCGTGACTTGCAGGTTTTCCCTAACGTTCTGTTCTGCAGGACTGATTCCCTGCTCAACATACTTATGATATACTCTATAAACAGCAGTCTGTGTCCTTTGTATCTTGCCTTTTTTCATCCCAGTCATAACATACAACTGTTCTCAGGCCTTTTAACCGGGTACGCTTTTCTTCTTCATCACTTGCAACCGATTATATCTGACATTCAGACATCAGAATGTGTGCCGCTGCCTGCTTCATCACATACGCGGTCTGGCCAAATGAGTTCACCTATATCGGGATTTATTTTTCGCTCAGCAAACGTAGATTTTCATCTTTAGCCATCAACGAACGACTATTAATATCGTGCTTTTTTTCAAACAGTGTACTTGAATAGCCTGCTGGCGACGCTCAACGGTAGGCAGGCAATCGCCGACAAGATCTCTGGCGTATCAGAACTTTCGTCATCCGCTTTTAATCCCGGGTCGCCTGCCATAGAGCTTAAACATGGCGGACAGGTGAATATTCAAAATCTTTTTAGATTCTATCTTAGAAAAGAGCTTCCTCTAGTCGGCCATGACAAGCGTCAGCACCAGGACGCCCGAAAAGTACAGAAATACGGACGACATTGGACTTGCATGCTGAGGCGTTGGAGGAGCTGTAATTTATGTCCTTTTATACATTCATTTGTAATACTGTACATATACTCATCACTCGGATTATTTACACAAACTCTTACTTGACTCATGGTAAGTACATGATATATTTTATAAACTGAGAAAAGGTGCTACTACTTGACAGTACTGTCATTTTTAGAGCCTTGTTGAATGGACTCTAGGCTCTCGACCTCCCCCCTTTCCCTGTATCCCCTAAAAATGCACGAACTTTCAGCTTGATCAGGGGTTTCTGAGTGGAGGTGTCAAGCAGAGCGGAAGGGTCGAGGACTGGTGCGGCGGGCATGAGAGGAGGAACAGGTGTAAGGATAGAGTCGTTGACTGTCGTTGATGGGGGCGGAGGTGGGGCAGTGGTCAGTAGCGGGTGCGGTGGTTCGATAATGGACACACCCAACCATGGCGCCCCAATCCCCAGGCCGCAAGTTGGGTGTGGTGCACGACTCACAATCGACGGCGCAATGGCAACGGGGTCAATCATGATGCATGAGTTATCGAATCTGAATCCTGGCCATTGAGGCTTGAGCGCTGAGCCTCTGCTGCCAGTGTCGGAAAACTTAAACATCCTGTTTGTGTTACATATTACAACTGCCCTCACTTCGGCCGCCGAGCACAGCCCATCTCAAGTAAGGGCAGGGTAGTAGCAAGTTCAAGCTATGATCGAAAGGCATGTTCACTATCAGATGTCCCGAAAAATATGACGATCGCTGATGGGTCCGAGGAACGGGCTCATTGGGGAGGTCCAGGCACTGCGCAACGCACCGGTGACCATCATGTACATCTTCACGAAGTCAAGCCCAGAGCCATCCCCAAAACCAGAATATCCCTGTCTCAAACTCCACTTCTTGACCATCTCCCTTGCCACTAGCAGCCGAACATCTTAGGATTCCTTTTCACGGCAAATACACACCACCATGATCTCAATCCAACACGAACGACGGAAACTTCCGCTCGCACCCCTTGAGCGAAGAACCCCCCATGGCTGGGATTCCTGGAAAGACCCATCCCTGACAGATAAAAACGTAAGTTACACCCAGGATTCAGAGGGCAGGGAAACCAGATCTGGTGATTGCGTCCAAATCTGGAAACACTGAATGAATGCAGGTGGGTTTCCCTGTGAGAGCCATCATGGGCCGGGATCGATGAATCTGCCACCTTGGCGATAATTGTCCGTCTGCAAATGTTCAAGTCGGGGCCGCTGTTTCAATTTACCGTGAGCACATATAGTTTCCCCCCTCCCTCGAACCGACAACCGGACGCTTCATAACGCCCTGATATATAGAGCCGATTCTCTTTTGACTGTTCGACGTGACTATAACATCCCCGCAGCCTCTGTGTCTCTGTGCCTCTTTGGCCTTTGTCCTTTGCGAAATGGCCTCCTCCAATGTTCAAATCAAACTCGATAATACATTAGGCGCTGGGTACCTTGGGACACTCATAGCATGCATGTAAGTTCTCTTGTGTGACACTCCTTCGTGATATGTGTTCTCATCCATGTGCGCAGTATTTATGGGATTGGATGCGTTCAGGCTTATAATTATTTCACAAATGAATCAAGAGACTCTCGGTTCTTCAAAGCAGTCGTGCGTGTGGGCCGTCCCTTTCAGAAACCTTACTTATCTTTACCACTTTGGTAGATTGCTTTCCTCTGGTAAGCAATCCTATCTCCCGTGGTCACGACTGCAAGTTATGAATGATGCTTAGGTTGCTGGACTCCACACACGTTGTCGTCATCGGGTATATCTTCTACTACTATCTCATCACAAATTATGGCAACCCCGCGGTTCTCGCTCAACCGACATGGTATGTCCCTCCGTGGCTCGATTGCAGCGTGCTTCTCATTCTTCGGGCCATAGGGGTTTCAACGTAAGTATGTTGTATCACAATGGTCATGCATCGACTCAAGAATCGATTTGCAGACTCAAGTCTATCTTACTGTACGTCCTCCCAAAGATAAACCAGTCAGTATGGATTTTCGGGCTGAATTCCCTGATTTAGGCTATCGGCGATCTCATCATGAGAGGGTGCGTGATGTTTGACGATCGACCTCTATCGCAACCAAGTGATTTTGCTATATTCCACAGCATCTTTGGAAAACGGATATGGATTCGTGAGTCCGAGTCGAATATGTTGAATCCTATTTCCTGACCTGTATATTTTGGAATCACAGTGTCATCGCGCAGTTACGTCTTAGCTGGCGCTATTGTGAGTGGAACCCATGTGATTCTTTCTACGTCCAGATGCTTATTTCTCTCGCAGGGCGTGGTATCATTGGCCACCGCTGGTATGATCTTCAACAAACTATATAAATAAACACCATATGACGAACATGCGCTTTTCCTTCCAGGCTTTGCAGTTGGTGAGTCGTGTCCAGCACAAAGTTTTGTGCAACATCTGAGTAGGTTGTCGGCTGTCTAGCCTTTTCTGCCAGGGCGTGAGCGAACTTCGTCTTCTCTGAAGGTCAATGGCAAATCTGACGTATCAATTGAAATAGACAAACCCTCAAGACATACGCGCGGTCTCATGAAATAGGCGTGAGTACTGGGCTTTTATCTGCTCGATTGAAGTATCTAATATGCTGCATCATCCATCTCCAGTATCTGTTGTACATCGGCTACGTGATCTGTGCCGTGGCGGATGCTCTCATTGCGGGCTCATTGTGCTTTTTCTTGTCGCGGAATCGGACCGGATTTCGAAAGTAAGGCAAACAGCCATTGTGGTTGGCATTTTCCTGATGTTTTGCCTTGCAGGAGTGATTCATTAATCAATGGACTGATGCTGTATGCTATCAATACCAGTGAGTGTTTCTTGCCCGTCGTGCTAACTTCATGATACCACTCAATGTCTGGTTTTCAAAGGTCTCCTGACTTCGTGCGCTTTTGACTTGACATGATTCTCTCTATCTGATATTTAACAACCAGACTGTGCTCGATATCCTCCTTCATTACATTCGCAATCTGGCCAAATCAATACACCTACATCGCGATCTATTTCTCCCTGAGCAAACGTAACCATGTTTCACCTTGTCGAACGAAGCATTCACTGATATTCAACATTTGAATAGTGTACTTCAACAGTCTGCTTGCAATGCTGAATAGCAGAAGATCACTTGCGGAAAAGATCACTGGTGTGAAAGAAATCACGATGCCCACTCTCCGATCAAGACCTATTTCGTTGGGGCATTCGACACAGGTCTGCCATTTATCGAAAGGGTCGAGTGATGACCGAAATGACTTTTTTTACTCTTGTAGCCAGCGCTGCCCACCGGGAGCATCAACGTACAGGCGTTTGGGAAATTCGATGCTGCACACCAACTTGCATGACGACGCACGATGCGAAAAAAAAAACATTCTTCCAGCCTCTTGTGACAACCTCGTTCAAGGATTTGTACCGACATTCCGAAAGGCCAAGCAATTTCCGAGACGCGACATGTATATGATAATTTATGATCTGAGAGGCAATATATTTAGATGATGGCCTATCGAGCGCAGATTCTGTCAGTGGCACCAAGGTCGAGGTCAACGGTCCGAAGCTCGCCCAAGCCAGCTTCCATTAATCCTTGATTGAAGTCATTCGTGGGTCCTTCAACTCGAAATCAGTTTCGAACAGTCCCAGGATTCAGGAACGGTCTTCGAAAGCCACACCCTCGGCTTTAAAACCACCGTCGCCTCGAATATGCGTTGACCCTGTATACACCACGCGGACGACAGTCAGTTGACCGTCAGCCTGGTCTGATGACTGGCATAATGAGGTGTTGTATTTTTTATTTGGAAGAGTGATATCGATGTACTTAAATAGTAAATCCTCACAGTAGTGGGAAATTTTCTCGAACTAGTACCACCGTCGACGTCTGAGTCGAAAAGGCCCCCGATGATTGTCGGATAAACTATTGTCTGCTGCCTATCGACACCTATAGCCCAGGAGAAGCGTTAATGAGTTCCCTGACTCAACTCGGAACCATTGGAAGCGGCGAACAGAGGTTTGATGCCAGGGAAAATAACACTGACTTGTCCCACTGACAGCTACGGACTTGGGCAATTATCATGTGAATCAACAACGTATGTAAATCATTGCGTTTACCCGACCACCTCTCCAAGGGTTCAATCTCATTGCGTAGCACACCATGCAGTCTTGACCGTTTAACGCCAATGACTTGAGCACTTCATTGGTAAGGTACAATTTGAAAGCCGGCTCCAACAAGTAACTTTCTTCGGTTTCCAGATCCTATCATTCCTCATCACGGTGTTCTTGGCCTTTGGCTGTTTTATGGTGATGTTTTGTGGTTCCCAAGTCAAATTAATGCATCAACGAATCACGTCTGCAACAACAAATGAAACTGCTCCAATCAACACCGAATTCCAGGCGTTGGATTTCTCGAAGCATGTCTACAGAAAAGCAGCCAGGAAGCACCATACTACAAGAAATAGTAAACTTTACGTCTGAGGAAATGTTGCAAGTAGAATGCTTACTCAGAGGTCACAGTGGTATCGAAGGCGGTCTCTTGCCCCTTTGATATATTTTGTCGATCGAGGAGAAGACCGACGATGATACAGCCAACACTGGCAAAAACGGAGGCATAACTAGCAATCTGCGCAGGTATACTACTTACACTTTGGACTGCCACAAAAGCGATAGTTGTGCTGAATAGGACAGTCCCCTAATACAAGAAATTGATCCTGATGAGTTACGCGCCGAGAACAAGAAGAAAACATACGAAGAGAGTAGTCATTGATCAACCGCTGCCATTCTGCATGAAGTTTGTTCATGACGCGAGACCACACAAGTCTCTTCATTTTTTCGTCGACGGCGACCCACATTAGCTTTAGCTTTCGTAGATGATCCTCGGTTGCACAGAATGATGGTGGGGATGCGAGAGAAATGAATCATGGCCGTCTGCCTCCCATTTCTCCATGGACTGACTGGCTTTGACTCAAACAAGCACCAGCCTGGCTGACCGTTTAAATCATAAAACCTGCTTCAATCTAGTATTGCCTTGAGTGTTCTGAACGGTTACAATTGGCTATCCTCATTAATGATAGGTCCTTCAAGCTTGGGTAGGTTGGTGGAACCTTGCATATATCGCTGCCAACACTTTCTTATGAAGAGCTCAACCGTAGATCGCAAAACTAAATAATGGGTGCAGATTTCACCTTTTAAATAATCCACTAGTTCGAGCACGCCCCCTTAAGTCGTCCACGTTGTAGGGTACGACAATACCCCTAGTCCTCGGGTAAGAGGGAGCCTTCTCGGTCTACGATATGGGAGATGACAAATCCATCTGGGGTAGCTGTCAAAACGAAGCCAGACTTCGCCGTGAATAGGACCTGGTGCTAACATCAGTTGATTACAATAATCACATAAAGCTGCAAGCTGCAAGATATCATGGATTCTCCAAAGTGCAGGTTACATAAACAAAGGTCTCAACTTACAGGCAGAAGCATTCGGAACAGTATGCTGATTCGCATGGATGAGAATTAACCTGACCCAGATACGTTACACAGGGAGAAGATAGCCAGACACCAAAAATCGTAGCAGGAAAAGAATCAGGCAGAATAAAACAACAAAATCTCAATTCCATTTGCTGAAACCCTTGCGCCACCGACTGGGGCGCAAAAGAGTTTGCAGCAAAAGAAAGAGGAGATCCCCCGACGACACAAGCCGGTAGTGCAGTGGCAGGGTCATCGCGCCCCCGCGTTGCAAGCAGAGCGCAGGGGACAAGGGCGGCAAAAATTAGATAACCAAGAATGGAGGCGGTGCCTCCATAATAGTGGTTAAACTATTAAGAACAGATACTACACTTGATCTAAGCCAAAAGGCCAGAGTGGTAGAGAATCGAGGTTGCTGGGACACGGCTTTTATAGTTTTTTACTCAGTGCACGGACCAAGCTCTAGTATTTTCACACGATGTGATTAGATTCGTAACTAGCGATCAATGAGGACTTAAACTATCACTATCGCGAGGGAGGCCTACTCCTGCAGACTTGAGCTCTGTATAGTTTTCTTTTTCTTTCTCTTTTGGCATCAAAGGACACAGTCATTATCTCTTCCACCTCGTTACTACCGCGACGCACAAAGCATGGGTTGCATCTCCCAATCTTCAAACGGGCGGTGTCCACGTCGACTAAACGGAATGTGACACGAGGAGAAATGACGGGGAACACCAGGTTGGGCGATTTCCTGGACGTGTAGGTTGACTTCACTAACCTCGAATATATGTTTTCTTAAAGAAATCTAATCTTACCAGGACGTATACATTCGTGGTGACAATCGGCTGTATCTCCACACCCCTCGTCCTTGGTCAGCCGTAATTGTCTCTTATTCTACACCACCTTACATATTGGATCAAGACACGGGGTCTCTGACTTGTGGGTCATCTCGGACTCATGCACCTCTTGTTCCTTTCTACCCTTGGTCGACCTTGCTGCTTTGCCTTATTATGGAGATTCGCTCACAGGAACACATGCCTTTGGCTTAATAGACAGAGACACGGTCAATTTTGCTGGGCTTCAGATAGCAAATCAACATTTCGCTGCAATCAATGACACGAGTACAAGCGTGACAGACACAGGGGCACCGGGAATATTCCTCCAAAATGAGGCGCCTCACGATCTGTCTGCAGCGTTGTATGGAGAGAACAGTTTCAAAACTTGGTGTGGAACGCGACTTTCGTAGCCTCATGGATATACTCCCAGCATCTCCTCACAACAACGAAACCGTGATGACTTCCTGGATTTCACCTCCCTCACCCAGCGATATCCCAATACAGACCTCCATCCTACTTTCAATACTACCGTCCTCGTCCACTCTCAACTTGCATCCCTCCCTACAACCTCATTTACGCACGCCCTCTTCTCTTCCTTTGCCAAACCTTCCTCGGCCGCCTGGTTGCCACTAGCACGCTCGCAGCTCCACACTTTACCATTACCCTTCAACGGGACACAGTTGACGTGGGTGGGAATGCTTGGTTCTTGAGCATCGGAGAACTTCCTCTGGGCATCAATGAGGGGAATCTGACGTGGGCGAAGGTACGGTCATATAACGAACTGGATGGGTTATCAGGTCGAAATCTCCGAGTCGGGGGGCCGCGAGGTGTGGTGCGAACATGCCCCGGAGGCTTTCTTCTCTCGATGTCCCATAGGGGGGAATTAACGCTCCCAAGCATGTAGTGACTTGTCTAAGGAGGGACGCATACATACGTAACTTAGAATGTCAATGATGTGCGGCGGGACATCAGGGTCGTGAGCGCATTTTGATGGGACCCAAATAGGTTAGTAGGACGAGGTGTACTTATACGTACACCGCAGACGACTGTCCCAGTCACTAGTCACTGGTTGGCTGCCAGTAACGTTGATCGTCAGCCTGGCTTGTTTTTTCCCAACAAGATGGTTTCTTCCTCCGTTAAACTTGACACTACTTTAGGCGCTGGGTACATTGGAACTCTTGTAGTGTGCATGTCAGTACTTTCAACTTTGGGCACCGTTTCGTGGCATTCTCATTCATTCTCAAGCTTTTATGGGGTCATATGCATCCAAGTTTATATGTACTTCCAAACTCAGTCAAGGGATTCTCGCATGTTCAAAGCAGTGGTCCGTCACTTCCGGCCCGACCTATTGTTACTCACCAATCCCACTTGTGGTAGATCGCTTTACTATGGTATGTACTACTTCCGCCTCGCCACGAAAGCAGGACCGAATCGTTGATTAGGGTGTTGAATTCGGCGCATGTGGTGGTCATCGCGATTACCTTTTACTTCTATCTCATCACAGATTCTGGCAACTACTCGTTTCTCGCTAGTAAACCATTCTGGTACGTTCGCAGTTGGCCATAATAAGGGTGTGTTCCTCATTTTACATTCGGATCACAGGGGTATCCACGTACGTTCTACCGTTGATACTTGTAGCGTCCGGCTCAGACTTCATCTTCAACGATATCCAGACTCAAGTCTACATTTCCGTACGTATTTCAAACACCTGGCGATTCGGCGCGAATCTTGATTGAAAGCCCTTGCTTCAGGCTATAAGTGATCTCATCATGAAGACGTGCGTAGCAATTGACCGTCGACTTTTACTGGAAATGAGCGATTGCTGAACCGTTTTCAGCATCTTTGGAAAACGGGCATGGATTTGTGAGTCCGTCTAATATGTTCGCTGTTTTATTTTCCCGACGTGTGCATTGGCATCGTAGTGGCGTCTCGTAATCACTTCTTGGCTGCTGGTATTGTGAGTGGGATTCTGCTTTTTTCTACCTCCAGATATTCAATCCTTCCGAAGGGCACAGCGTCCTTGGCCACCTTTGGTATGTTGTCGAAAAAATGATCAAAATGTATGTGGGATGACAAATGCGCGCTACGCAAGTCTCTGCATATGGTGAGTGGCGTTCAATAATATTTTACATGACTCCTGAATAACTGATCGGCGGTCTCTAGTCTTTTGTGTTAAGACGTGAGCTTTCCGATGACTCTCCGAGGTCATGGCTGCACCTGATACATTGGCTCACATAGCCAGAACCCCAAGACACCCGCAGAGTCTCAGGACCTAGCAGTGAGTACCTACCAACCAACCGGTATGCTCGAAGAATTTATTTCCTTCCCCAGTATGTTTTGTACATGGGCTTTGCCACCTGTAACATCACCGACATCATCATCGCGGTTTCGCTGTGTTTTTCGTTATACAAGAGACAGACGGGATTTCGAAAGTAAGATAGGTCGGCGTGGTGTTTTATGTTCTCCTGACGTTCTGCCTTGTAGGAGTAATTCCTTGGTCAACGGACTTATTGTGTACACTATTAACACCAGTCAGTGCCTCTTACTGTCGCATCAACCCATTCCTTGACTTTTGTTGAAAAAATCCACAGCCCTTCTAACCACGTGCGCATTTCCTCCCCGTCAACCTCCCTCTCTGACCATTTGCAACTAGACTGTGCTCCATAGCCTGCTCTGTTACCTTCGCAATCTGGCCAAATGATTATATCTACGTTGCCATCTATTTTTCCATGAGCAAACGTAACCGGTTTCCTAGCTTTGATTTGTCAAAACATCTGCCCGCTTACACACCACCCTGAACAGTGTATCTCAGTAATCTGCTTGTGATGCTGAATAGCAGAGAATTACTTGCAGAGAAGATGACCGGCATCGAGAATATCTCGATGCCTACTTTTCGTTCCAGGCATCTGTCGTTGATAGGCGCTGGAGATATGATAAAGGTTTGTCCAGCTATCTGAATCAAACAAAGGTCGAGCGGATGAAATGACTTTCCTTGTCCTCCAGGTGACACCGCCGGTCATGAGCATCAACATGGAGCAGTTTGAAAAGATCGATACTGCGCGACAACTTGCATAATGATGTGTTGCATTTTTGTTCGGAAGTGTATCAGGATGTACGTGCCAACTCATAAATAAGAATAAGTTAGTTCATTATAACGGGAAAATTCTAGAACACCCCGGTTTTGCCGTTGAAAGGGCCCCCGATGATATTCAGATATAACTTTGCCTGCTCCTCGTTTATAGCAACGTGATCCAGAAGAGCCGTTAACGAGTAGCATGACTCGAAGTCTCGAACCACTGGCAGGAATTGAGGTTCGATTCATAAAGGGATGGATGAACAACCTTGGGATGAACCCGACATACAGGATGTATATATCTTATGTAACTTGACTCTTGAATGCAAATCACTCCAACTGGATGGAATCCCTCACAGCCATGTGTAGCCCATCCTCTGGAGGATGTGCACTCGACGTCAAACCTTAATAACGCCAACATGACTGGAGCCCTTTCATTGCTAAGTAAACGCAATAGGCAAATACGTAGATGCTGCGTTGAATAATTTGACACACTTGTTCAGGCCAGTGACGGATATATACCAATGGTGTCTTGCGTCGGGGATGCCAGTGTCATGCCTTGGATTCCCTAGAAAGAGGGGAGGCAACCCTCATCGAACTCGTCCGCAAAGAAGACATATCGCGGGGAATGATGTGCTGGGTAGTAAGTAGAACATTCCACATAATCCGTCTCGGAGGAGTTCACGGGACGCCATGTTTTTCGCGCGAAAGAGGTTTTCTATTGTCTCAATGGTGGAACAATTTGTCGCCTAAGTATCACCGTCATCCGTGAAAACGCTCTGAATGAGGAATGAGAAATTGTAACTTTCAATCTGACTGCCACCTTACCTTGGCTTTCAAGTTGTGATAGAAATAGATGGCACCTTCAGAGATCAGATATCATGAATTAAAGCGACCAACATGTTAAATTTACTGCGAAAATGATGGAATGGCGGAATCAGGAAGCAATGAAACCCTTAAGCAACCCCGATACAGGCCTAGTATGACCAGAGATCCCACTTGACAAACTAATGTCGATGCATTTGGAGTCGACTTGATAACTAGAAGCTACAATTTCACATTTTTGTCGTATCCTGCAAGCATTTGGGGTGCATATGGTCGTATTCTGGGATTCGAGAGGGACACCTGCGATCCAGAGTTGGTGTCGGCATCTAGAGACAGACGAATGCCCTGCGGCACAAGTGAATCGAAGACGGATAGGTGAGTCTCCTTTGAGGTTCTGCGGCGAGAGCAAAGAGAATGAAGCGAGCGACTGGTTGGGCTATGCCGTCCATCCCTCTGTCGAAATCTCAGGGACCGTACCTGAAGCCGCGAGGGTTAAAGGATAATGCAAAGATGCCCCCACAACGTTCTCTGCCTGATGTCCGCCCAGGAGGGTCACCTGGCGTCTTGTTGTCTTTGTCGAGCGAGATCGAGAACCTAAATCTGCATGAGACATAGTAAGTAATCTCATCTCGCAGCGAGTACTGAGAGAGAGAGAGCTGTCTTACCGGGATTAGCAGGCACGACCAGGCCCGTAAGTCCGCAGGATGTCGGGATGACGCTGACTCGGACTTGAACGTTTGAACCACCATGTCCACGACCAACGTCGTCTGCATCCCTCCCCTCCCTCACCAAGTTCTAAACGCCTTTTCCAACAGCACGAGGGAATGTATCGAGCGACTCATGAAGACCACACCGGAACGATACGATCTGTCCGTTAGTCACTTCTCATTCAACTGCAGACATCGGAACTGAGATGGTAATAGCTCGATGAATCCACCATCGCGGCTAGCCGCGGTGCTGATACTTTTATACGAGGATACGGGAGAACTAAGAGTGCTCCTGACGACAAGGTCGAAGGCTCTCAGGTCACATCCGGGACAGACTGCGTTGCCTGGAGGAAGAATGGATGAGACAGATAAGAGCTTTGTAGAGACTGCCGTGAGCCCTTCTCTCCAATCATAGCTTCCTTTCTACTGATAAAGCTTGTGTGTGATATAAGTATCGCGAAGCCCACGAAGAGGTCGCGCTGCCACTCAACTCGCCGGACATTCACACCATCGCCACGCTCGATCCATACATCTCCCTGTACAGGATGATTGTCGTCCCGGTGGTTGCGGTGTTGGCTCGGCCTTCCTTGCTTGCCGAGCTCAAGGCGCAGGAGAACGAGGTGTCGCATATTTTCACGCATCCGCTGAGGGCGGTGTTGGACCCGGGGTTGGCGAGGGGTGAGCCATTGGCGGAGCGCGGGAGCGAGCATTGGCCGTATGAAACGGATTTGTATGTGCGTTTCGGAGTGTCTTTTTTTTCTTTCTTTTGCTTTTTGACGGTGTAGATTCTGATTCTCTTTTGACAGCATACATCAGATGCAACGGTCCCGAATCTCGGTAATACGATCTATCGGATGCATCGGTTTAGAAGCTCGGCGTCCCCAGTCAAGGGTCTGACCGCGGATATTCTAGTTCGGCGCTTTCTTTTCTTCCTCTATGCGCAAAGCTGATGATGATATATATGTGCAGATTAGGACGGCGGAGATCGCTTTCGCGCAGACTACGGTTTACGAGCGGTATGCGCCTCTACAGTTGCGGACTTTTGCAGAAATGAGTCGTTTACTGGTAGACTTGAGGTAGGGTTGATTTGGGCCACGTTTTTTCGCCGCTATTAGTTTAATACTGATAGACATGTTTGGCAGCAAGTAAAAGGTAAGTAACAGGGGGCATAGCTCAGTTGGGAGAGCAGCAGACTGAAGTCACGCTTTATTGATCACCTATCTGAAGGTCCCGCGTTCAATCCGCGGTGCCCCCATTTTTGTATTTGTTTTCCTTCTGCTTGGCTGCTAAATTCATGGAATGACGAAATGAGCAAGTTGACTCCACAGAGTGATTAGATTTTCCACTACCCAGGTATGCAACGTCCGTTTTGGTCGTCGAGTCGTACTCATGCTGAGCATAGGATTCAGCGGTTCAGTAGATTGAATTGAGCTACATCCTCATCACCAACCATGCTCCGCCCACCCCACCGAACAGGCAAGTCAGCAAACCCCACCACCAACCTGTATCAAGCATCCGCGTTCTGTAGCCTGCGCTAGCAGAGGTAGTCGAGGTCGCGCCATACACGGACAGCCACGAGCTGTAATTGAGTATGGTGCCTGACGGACCGACGGTGGGCTGTACGGTCGGGTGGAAGGATGGGGTGAAGTAGTCGGATATGAGGGTGGTGACTCCATTGATGACGGTCGTGTAGGTGTAGGGAGTGATGCCGCCTGCGGTGCCGTATGAGGCAGCGGGTTGGCCTACGGGGCCTTGTTGAACGGGGGGCTGGGTGACGGTGATAGCTCCTGCGGTCGTTGTGGAGGTTGATGTGGGGGAGGTGGTTGTTGGGGATGTTATTGTGGGGGAGGTGGTTGTGGCGGGGCCTAGAGGGAGGGTTTGTCTGTGGGGATGTTGTTAGATGGTGGAGGGGACGGGGGGAAGGAATGTACATTGTGTTTGTTGTGGGGCCGCCTCCGGCATTGCTGGTGATGACTTCTACGATGGTTTGGCCGGCGCTGGGAAGGTGATTGGAGATGGTTGGGTTGTGAAGTTATAGATCCCGAGTGGACTTACGGGTTGGTGGCGGTAAGGGTCTGGGCATTGGCGGAAATGGTGAGGAGGGTGAGGCAAGCGACGAGGAACTGTCGCATTGGGTTCTGGGGAGCAGGCGGAGGTGAGTGGTGGGTGCCGGGAGGAGAGCAGACGTCGTGAGAAATCAATGAGGTATTTAAGTACACGTGGTATATAATCACTTGTACTCCACCCACTCATTAACCCACATATACCTTGAAAACAAGACATATAACCACCGGAACCAAACCAGCTGGCTCCAGTGTTCGCGCATCGCTTGGAGAGCCTTGACATATTCTGGTATGCCTGCAATTGTAATAAAGGCGACATCGTTCTCAAGGACATCATAGTATTTCTTGGATGGATCGGACCAAGGTGGGAGGAATGTTTGGGGTATGTAAGAATAGAGAGGACGCCGCCATGACTTGATTTTGGAGTATAGTGGGGACAGCAGACCCGTGTATTTTTTCGCAATGGGGTGTGTCTTCAAGACGAACAGGTTCGGAAGTGGGACGGAAAGTGTTTGTGTATGGTGCGTCAGGAGGTATTTCACGCCTTCAGGGAGGGATCTATGGTTCGGGTGTCCAGAAACTCCGCCTTCGTCAAAGGTGAGAATCTGTGAGACAAGCAACATCAGACCTGAAAGCGTTGGGCATACACACATACTCACCGTCGTGATTTGATTCTTATTAACGTAGGTTGATAGGATTTCTGCAATAAGAGCAGGATCCCAGTCCGCTGTAATGTTATCCTTTAGTTCCCTGGATATAGATCACTTTGACCTCAATGTGGACGCGGTGAGATGGTTGACCATACGGATGATCGACGAGGGCTCGGTTCGCTGGGGGAATATCGAGCACATCCAAACTTCGGCTGAGCTCCTCTTTTCGAATGACCCCTAGACCATCGCTGTCACCGATGGACAAGCAGAGAGAGTAAACCTGTGTCCTAGCGACTCCAGAAGGGTCTTGTCTTGCCAGTGCGTGGATCGTGGGGGCGAAGAACATGCACTCATCGTCTGGGTGCGCCGTCAAAACCAAGACACGCGCATTTTCGAACAAAATTGGTACGGGTGGGTACAAAACGACGCCGAGCAGCGAGAGCAAGATGCCAAGGACGATGAGCTGGAAAGAGATCATATGCTGACTAAACGACTTGAAGGCTGTGCAGGTTTATTATTTGTCCCTGTTATTCCGGAGCCGCGCTTTGTTTATCGAAATTTTTAGTTTGGTCCCCCACTTCCACTCTCACCTCGTTGCTCACACCCACCAACCTTGCTTTCTTTCGTACCCTCTCACACATCGTCAAAAATGGTTCGTACATCCAATTATTCTGGTATTGGGCACAGATGAACCTTTATGACCAGAGTTACGGTGGTTACGGTGGTTCTGGCGGCGGTGGCTATGGTGGAGGAGGAGGATGGGGTGGTGACGATAGGATGTCAGGTCTCGGCGGCGGGCTGCGCAATGTCGACTGGACACATACAAAGCTTGAGCGGTTCGAGAAGAACTTTTACGTCGAGGACAAGCGAGTCTCAAGCCGCTCCCAGTCAGAGCTCGACGAGTTCAGGCGAAGCAAGGAAATCAAGGTCAGTTATATGCGTCTTCTATGCTTGTGCCCTGTTTCTGACGTTTCCATGATAGGTTCAAGGGAGAGGTGTCCCCCGACCGGTTCAATCGTTTGAGGAAGCGGGGTTCCCTGAATATCTCATGTCTTCCATCCGTGCACAGGGGTTCAGCGCGCCGACTCCCATCCAGTGTCAAGCATGGCCTATGGCTCTGAGCGGGCGCGATGTCGTGGCTATCGCTCAGACTGGAAGTGGAAAAACGATATCTTTTGCGCTTCCTGCCATGTTGCATATCAATGCGTATGTTGCATGTTTTGTTGTTTCAGATGCTGCGATTGCTAATCGGGGTTTGATGTTGTCCAGTCAGCCACTGCTTGCTCCCGGCGATGGTCCAATTGCCCTGGTTCTTGCCCCTACTCGTGAACTTGCTGTACAGATACAACAGGAGTGTACAAAATTCGGGTAGGCATCTACCTATTCCTTTGATCCCACTGACCTTGCTTTGCGATCCAGCTCAAATTCTCGCATCCGCAACACCGCCATCTACGGTGGTGCTCCCAAAGGTCCCCAGATCCGAGATCTCCAGCGTGGTGTCGAGGTTGTCATTGCTACTCCCGGCCGTCTTATCGACATGTTAGAATCACAGAAGACGAATTTGCGCCGAGTGACTTATCTGGTCATGGACGAAGCCGATCGCATGCTGGACATGGGTTTCGAGCCCCAGATCCGGAAAATTGTCTCGCAGATCCGACCGGATCGACAAACGCTTATGTTCAGTGCGACATGGCCCAAGGATGTGCAAAAACTTGCCAACGTGAGTCGCCTTTCCTATTATCGTTTATTCCTCCCTGTATGCTGATTGGTGTCGTGATCGTGTAGGATTTCCTCACGGACATGATTCAAGTGAACATCGGCTCCATGGATCTCACTGCAAACCACAACATTCTGCAGGTCGTCGAAGTCTGCAGTGACTTTGAGAAGCGGGCTAAGCTCATCAAGCATCTCGACCAAATCAGCGCTGAGAACGCAAAGGTGCTGATCTTCGTGGGTACAAAACGAGTGGCGGACGATATCACCAAGTATCTGCGTCAAGACGGCTGGCCTGCGCTTGCGATTCATGGCGACAAGGAACAGTACGTATTTTCCTCGTTTATTGGTGATCTTTTCCGAAACCAAAATGACAGGCGTGAACGTGATTGGGTCTTGGGTGAATTCAAGGCTGGCCGGTCCCCGATTTTGATTGCCACAGATGTCGCGTCTCGTGGTCTCGGTACGTTTTCCCTTTACCTACAAGCGCGACGACCTTTCCCCCCTCTTCTAGCGAACAGTGCCTCCCTTGTGTGGGTGCTGCTTCGCCCCCATGAAAACCTTGTCTCTTGACATGACACGCGGTGAGGGACTTTGACAGAACAGATCATCGAAACACGGGCGGCTAGTCCGAGAGGAATTCAGTTTTCCAAAGTGGGTCATCATCAACGAGTTGGCGGGACCACTGTTTCCTCTCGAGCATCAAGCAACCGTACGAACGCTTTCTTCTTTGTGTCGATTGCGTGTTTGGTGAATCTATCTTGCCTGTCTCATGTCCTGGACATCTTGTACCTTGGTATGAGCCGCCTCTCGTTATGAGAGGTGGTTTCCTTTGCTAAGGTTGTCCCGTTGTACATGTAACTTGACGGTTTTTTTTCTCTCCTTCCTTCCCCCCCATCCTCTCCGCCTTCCATACCCCTCCATCCTTTGCTCGAAGCGCTTGTATATCATTATGTGTATCTGGATTATTGACTGTCTTTTGTTGTTTTATTCATTTTATCCTCCCTACTTGGCTTCCTTTTCCGGTCGCTCGCTCGTCTGCTCGCTGGGCCCTCCTGCCTTGTATGTCTGTGACGATGAACGGAACCCTTTGTCTTGCGTGTTGTTGGCGTGCGTTGGTTTACGCTCCTTCCCCGCATTGCATCGCGTCTTTTTCGTGCTTCTGTTCTTGGTTGTATGTGCTCCTGTCCCCTCCGTGTAGATGTGAAGGATGTAGGATATGTAATCGTGCGTTTTTTCCTTGCTTTCTTCGCCGTTGTGAAATGTTGCTCATGGTTTCTCGTAGAACTATGATTTCCCTAATAATTGTGAAGATTATATTCATCGTATTGGTCGTACTGGGGTGGGTGTTTTTGCATTTGTTTGTGTGGCTTGATGTTAACGCTTTGTTCCATTGCAATAGCGTGCTGGAAGCAAGGGTACCTCATATACGTACTTTACCACCGACAATGCCAAGAGTGCTCGGGAGCTGGTGGCTATTCTTAGAGAGGCTAAGGCGAACGTTCCGCCCCAGCTTGAGGAGATGGTGATGTACGGTGGGGGTGGTGGTGGACGAGGTGGGTTTTTCCTCTTTTTTGCATTGTCATCTTCGAGGGTGCTAAATATTTTTTCTCGCAGGACGATATGGAGGTGGTCGTGGTCGTGGTGGCGGTGGTGGCGGCGGCGGTGGCCGTCATGGAGGTGGTGGAGGCGGCGGTGGATATGGGGGAGGAGGGTACGACAATGGGTACGGCGGGCGACATGGAGGTGGGGGTGGTGATCGGTGGTAAAAGGATCTGCGCGCATGCCCCCCCCTCTCAGCCCCGCCTTGCGTTTCCCTGAGCTCGACATACACTCTCCTTGAGTTTCGACCGCAACGAACATTCCAACGCGTCGTATATATATTCCCGCATTTTCCTGTGTCTGCTTATCATCAGGGGATCTTGCTACCATGATAGATATTTAGATTTCGGTGTAGACACGCCCTCTGGGAGACAGGATCACAATCGAACTGAGATATTTTCTTGATCCCCTTCCATGGATAGGGTTACCACAAGTCAATTCAGATGATAGTATCTCTGAACTTTTTTTGAGGTTCCAAATCTGACTCGTCTTCTTCATTGGATCCGTCTGATTCCTCATCATCTTTGTCATCAGTGGGCCCTGTCCTAGATGTAAAGCTGTCGGCTCCTTGTGTTGCCAGTCATGCAAAGCTGCCGGTCTGCAATGCTGTATGCAGCCTGACCTGTTCCTCCTCATCCCTGACCAATTGCAAGCTCTCCAAAATGTCTTTCTGGGAGGCGAGAGATCAGCAAAGGGATGTGTCTAGATGATGTTGCACGAGAATATATACACCAACCTCCCAGAGGTCTGTCAAGCGGAAGAAGGTACCTGTCCAGCATTTGATACAATGTAGCGGATTATCATGATGTGAGTGGCGCATGCAGAAGCGACACAGAAGTGGTGAGGATATGCAGTCCTTGCACCTTCATATTCCTTGTTTCCGCCCAACACAACCCATGCAAATTCCATTGCTTGGCAATGCCTCGCATGCAAGAAGGGCTGCTAGCAGACTTCCTGCATGGTTGACAAACTCCTGCATCCACATTTGTTGCTATGAGATAGTCGTTAATCAATATTCAGCATGACACAAATTTCAAATGACCTTGTTTTTTGCACGAGCAATGATGGGTTGGTCTCCATCATCATTGCTATACATGCCAATACTAACTCCATCAAGGTTCACTCCATCAAGATTATCATTCGGAACGACCTCGACCTCTGTCGTTGTTCCTTCTTGGCTACCTTGTGCCATCGGCCTGAGTGGTACTTCGATCCTTTGGGTGATTGTCCCTGTCCGCATGATTGTCCTAACCTCTTTGAATGTCACAATTAGTGTTTAAAGGTCCAGTTCGGTCCGGTTTTTGACCCTCAAAATTTAGAGACTGAGACTGAGACCGATTTTTCGGTTCACATGACCTCGAAAAAACTGAACTGGACCGATGCAAGACCGGTGCATCGGTTCTGTTTACCTCAAAGAAGTGAGACCGGACTGGTCTCAACCGGTTTAAACCAATATATTACAAGTAAAATAAGACTAAGGACACGTGCACGTGTTGTACTCCCTCAATTGGTTCCTCCATGGGCTCAGCCCGGCCCCATGTGCTCTGGGGCGTGACTCGACGCCGTTGGGTGTGAAAGGGGGCCATTGGGCACGTGTCGTGGCAGGTGTGCGGTGCCGTACGGCGCGAAGGGAGGCCGTTGCGCGCGAAGGAAGGGTGCTGGGTGTGAGTCGACAGCGTTGAGGATGTGAGGTGGCTGTTCGTCATTAGAGGGGCCGTGGGGCATGTTAAGAACTGATCGACAAAATGTCGGAGCTACGTCGGACGCGTCGGAAGGTCGGAAGGTCGGAGCGCGTGCAACGTAGGGGCAAGGACTTGGCTTCAACTTGTGTGTTGCGCCCTCGCTAATACGTTGGTGTCCTTATTTCGGAGGATCGGAGGATCGGAGGATCGGAGGTCGGAGGTCGGACTCAAGTTAAGAGTCGGAAAGAGGACGGGAGGTATGATGTCGAATCTAAGTTGATATTCCAACTGAAGCTAATACACGATTCTACATAAGTTTAAATACTATGTCGGAGGACGTGTGGCTTCGTCGGAGTCGGATAACGAGTGGCTGTCGGAGATTCTTAACATAAGTAAAATGGTCGGATGTAAGTAATGTACGTAGTAACGAGATTCATAACAGTAAGTATGCATAATAAGTATTAGTCAAAATGTCGGAGGTGTCGGAGGTGTCGGGATTGGTCGGAAATCGTCGGAATGGATCGGAATGTAACAGTATTTCCCCCTTAGGGCCGAACCCATGAGGCCTAAGGACCTAGGTGGTCGGTGCGCGTGAACTGTGTCATGTGATGCGTTGGTTGAAAATACCGTCTGAGTGGTTTTTTCTTCTTGTTCCCCCATTCTCTTTTCGTTTTAAACTCTTCCGAAAATAAACCTCAATATGTCGGCATCCGATTTTCAAAAGGAGATGGAGGCGCTGCAGGCTAAGCTCGCGGAGGTGGAGGCGAAAAAGCGAGCAGCGGAGGAGGAGGCTGCGAGGAAGGCTGAGGAGGAGCGGAGAGCGGAGGAAGAGAGGGCTGCGGAGGAGATGCGGGTAGCGGAGGAGATGCGTCGGGCGTCGGAGCTGGCGGCTCAGAAAAGGGCCGATGAAGTGGCCGCTGCACAAGGCGCATCGAGCAAGGGGTCGGGGGAGCCGCAGGCGGAGAAGAAGAAGAAGACGACGAAGAAGAGGAAGGTGGAGGAAGTGTCGGCGATGGTCGGAGAGGGGTCGGGAGTCGGGGTCGGGGTCGGCACCTGTGATAGGTGCATTGTGAAGGGCGTCGAATGCGAACGCGATGAGTAAGTCCCTCTTTGGTTCGTCTCTTCTGTTTTAACCTTGTGTTTTTAGGAATAAGTCGTCCTGCAAAGGATGTATCAAAGACAAGAAGAAGTGCGAGGTCGGAGCGTCGGAGGGGAAGTCGGAGGTGAAGCGCACGGTGAAGGTGAAGGGAAAAGGGAAAGCGACAGAGGTCGGAGGGTCGGAGTCGGAGGTGACGCTGTTGAGCGTCTTGAAGGAGATTTTGGTGGAGACGAGGCAGATCCGAAGACTGCTCTCAGCAGTTGAAGGAACTGTCAACATTGCATACGTGCCAGAGGAAGTGGAGGAATCGGAGTCGGAGTCGGAGGGATCGGGGAAGTCGGAGGTGAATGAGGAGATAGAGGAGTTGAGCCTGGAACAGAGGCTGGTGAAGAAGATCAAGCAAGACATGTTGAATCGGAAGAGGTTGGATATGCCGGAGCAGTCCGACATGGACATATCGGACGAGTCGGAGAAGGCGGAGTCGGAGGGGGAGTCGGACAAGGAGGAGGGTCCGTCCAACAAGAAACAACGTACTAAGTAGATAGTAATAGTACTTGTTTTTTCTTGTTTCAGAGCGATGTGAGCGGACCCGGTTTGTCGGGATAAGCGGAGTGAAAGTCGGAGACAAGCTCGGGGGCGTTTTCCAATTCATTGGCTGGTAGCCAAGAGAATTCTTCATCAGTGTTTTCATATCCTAACCAACGGACGAAATATAGTAGCTTGCAGCTACGTCGTCGGTCGATCTTTGAGTCAACTATTTCAGCGATCTCGTACTCAAGTTCTCCGTCAATGTCAATCGGAGGAGGCGGAGGTTGGGTCCGATTCGGAATGGTGTTCGGAGTTGCGGGTTCAAGCATGGAGACGTGGTAGACGGGGTGAACACCGCGGAATGTGTCGGGGAGTCGGAGGGTAAAGGAGTGTGTGCCGGGTTGTGCAATGATCTCGTATGGTCCCAAGTACTTTTCTGAGAGTTTCTTGGATGGGCGTGTTGTGCGGAAGAACTGTGCTTTGACGAAAACCTGTTGTCCGACAGAAAATGTCGGAGGTGCGATCCGATTATTGTCGGAGGACTTCTGGTAACGTCGTTGAGCGTCGGAGATGGTGGCTTTCAGTTCTTGGTGAAGTTCGTCTAAGTCGGTCACGAAGGATCGGGCTCGGGAAGAGGCGAGGTCTCGTTCCGGGTGAACAGTAATGTTCGGATGGTAACCCTTGTTAGCAAAGAAGGGAGATATGCCAGTGGTAGCACTAGGTGCGTTGTTGTACGCGAACTCCGCAATCGGAAGGAGAGCGGACCAGTTGTCCTGTTGGTAGTTGCAGAATATCCGCAAGTACTGTTCGAGGGTCTGGTTAGTGCGTTCGGTTTGGCCATCGCCTTCGGGGTGGTAACTGGAGGTGAAGTGGAGGGTCATGTTTAGAGCCTTTCCGAGAGATCGGAAGAATCGGGAGACGAATTCGGGGCCGCGGTCGGAGGTGATATGTTCGGGGACGCCGTGTTTAGAGAAGACATGCAATACGAAGAGTACGGCAAGGTCTTCGGAGGTGCAGTGAATTGTTGTCGGAATGAAAATACTTTGTTTCGTTAATCGGTCAACGATAACGAGGATTGAATCAAAGTTGTCGGAGGTCGGAAGGGTCTCGATGAAATCCATTGAGATAGAATTCCAAGGACGTTCGGGGATCGGAAGCTGTTTGAGTAGGCCGTAAGGCTTGTGTCTTTGTGGCTTCGATCGCATGCAAGTGGTACATGACTTGCAATAGTGTTTAACGAAATCTCGTATTCCGGGCCAGGTATAATCACGCTGAATGAGACTGAGTGTCTTGTTCTGACCTGGGTGTCCAGCAAGCATATGATCGTGCTTGTGCTGTAGGACTCGGAGTCGGAGGTCGTCGGAGTCGGGAACGTATATCCGATCGTCATGTCGGAGGAAACCATCGGGGTCGAGAGACCAGCGGGGTTTAGGATTTTTAGAAAGAGTGTTGTAAAGAGTGTCGGAAGGGAGTGCTGTGAGTATGTCGTGGTGAAGCTTTTCTGTGTCCATGATAATGGTTGCACGGAGGACGGGCTCAAGGAGTTGAGTCGCGCGAACTGAAGCGGAGAGCTGTTCTTGCGAAAAGACTGGTCGGAGGTTGGTCGGATTGATGTCGACGTAGTCGCTATTTCCCCCTTTAGGGTAGACATCCCAACGTCTAGTTAGAGAGTCAGGTTTAGTTCCCAATCGGCCGGGGCGGAATCGGATGACGAGGTTGAACTGAGAAAGGTATTCCGACCATCGGACTTGTCGGCGTGAAAGAACTTTGGTGGTGGCAAAATACTCGAGATTTTTGTGGTCGGTAACGACGTCAATCGGAGTACCGGAGCCTTCGAGGTAATGGCACCAAATTTTAAACGCTTCGTAGATGGCAAGAAGTTCCTTATCGTGGGTGTCATAGTTTACTTCGGGGGCCGTGAAGGTACGGGAATGGAATGCGACGGGGTGGACTTCATTGTCGGAGGTGACTATCGACAGAATAGCCGCTAGGGCATAGTCGGATGCGTCGGTTTCGACAATTATCGGAGAGTCGGGAATCCAGTGTGTCAGGATCGGAGCGGTGGTAAATGCCTTTTTCAGGTCATTAAAAGCGGTTCGAGCGTCGTCGGAGAACAGCCAAGTGGCATGTTTCCTGGTTAAACGAGTGAGTGGAATAGTGATGTTGGAATAGAATGGAATGAAACATCGGTAAAAGTTTGCAAAACCTAAAAAGGACTGGACGTCCTTCACTCTGCGCGGTTCAGGCCAATCCTGAATAATCTTGACTTTCGCTTCCGACATTTTGAGTCCGTCGGGAGAAAGGATAAATCCAAGGTATTCCACAGTTTCGGCAGAGAAATCGCACTTGTCGGCGCGGGCGTAAAGACCATGTTGTCGGAGTCGTCGGAGGACTTCTCGGACATGTTTTTTGTGTTCCTCGGGGTTGTCGGAGTAGATCAGGATGTCGTCGAGGTAAACGGTAACGCAGTTGTCCAGAAGGTCGGAGAAGATGTCGTTCATAAAACGTTGAAAGGCTGCAGGTGCGTTAGACAATCCGAATGGCATGACTAACCATTCAAATGATCCATAGCGAGTGCGGAATGCAGTTTTCCATTCATCACCTTCAGCGATGCGGACTAGGTGGTATGCGTGTCGGAGGTCTATGGTGGTATAAACACGTGCTTTTCCGGCAGTGGCTAAGAGGTCGGAGATGAGCGGAAGTGGGTATCGGTCCTTCTTCGTGATTTTGTTCAGGCCTCGGTAGTCGACGCATAGTCGGAGTGATCCATCTTTCTTTCGGACGAAGAGGATCGGAGCGCCGTGAGGTGAACTAGAAGGTTTGATGAAACCGATATTGAGGTGCTCATCGATGAAGTCTCGGAGGGATCCAAGTTCGGATTGCGAGAGTGAGTACATCGGACCAATCGGAGGGGAAGTACCTTCCTCCAAATTGATTTTGAGGTCGTACGGTCGGTGGGGTGCAAGGGTGTCGGCTTTTTTCTTACTGAATACATCAGCAAAATCGTGGTATTCCTCGGGTATGCCAGAGAGGTCGGGAGCGTCGTCGGAGACAGACGCGGAATTGGCGGAGATGTCGGAGAGGTGAACGCGGAAAGCGTATGCCCCAGGAGCTTTACATGCATGGAGATATGCGGCTGCATTGACCATGGTAATCTGTGGCGGGTCGGAGGTGTTCGGAGTGAGCGGATCGGAGGTGCCCATTGGAGAGGGCGGACACTGCAGAGGTGGCGGAGCTGCCTCAGCAGTCGACGTCGGAGTCGGACTCGGAGTGTCGGGTAACGTAGAACGGAATAAGATACTGCCCAATACCCAGTCAATCAACGGATTGTAGCGGGTGAGCCAGTTGTGTCCTAGAACCAAATTACAAGACGAATCGAGGGTTGTCACGTAAAATGCGACGGTCAGAAGTTCACCGGAAGGAAATCGGAGAGGAAGATCGATAGATTGTGTGATATACGTATTTGAAGAACCGTCAAAAAGTTTCAAAACCATAGGTGAAGGAATCGGAGTCGGAGATAAGTTTAAAGAAGAAATAAATCTGGTATCTGCGAAGCAATGTGTAGAACCAGAATCAATAAGAGTCTTTATCGGAAGAGAATCGGAAAAGGTCGGAGATATCAAATCAATACATAGAGAGTTCGGATTTGAGAGAGCGGACGCATTGAGTCGGAGGGTTTCCAAAGGTGCACGAAAGGAGTCAACGCAATCCCCAGTACGTGCTGGAATCTGAGGACTGCTTACTATTTTTTTGACTCGGTCGTCTTCTCCGATTTGTCCTCAGCTTGGGCCGCGCGGGCTTTTGCTTTGGCGTTAGAAGATGATTTCTTCGAGCAGTCGGAAGCCCAATGACCAACGTTGCCGCAAAACATGCATAAATTATTGTCAAATCGTCGTTGGCGTTCTTGGGGAGTTAATTTCCCATCTTTGCCAAGTTTGTCGGAGAGGGCAGATTTCGGAGAGGTGGATGACGATTTTTGTTGTTGTTGCGAGTTGGGTTTAGACGATGAGGAGTTGTTGTTGGAGGATGATGAAGCGGGGGTCTGTTTTTTGTCGGATTTGTCGGATTTGTCGGATTTCGGAGTAGATTTGTCGGAGGAGCGCGATTTCTCGCGTTGACGTTCCCAGTAGTGAGCATCAATGTTATGGGCCATTACTTTCAACTCGGCGAGAGTTTTTGGTTTGGGAAAAGTCCCCAAAACGTCCTTGATGCGTTCCGCTAAACCGGTATAGTACCGATATCGGAGCGCGCCATCATCCCACTGCGTGCGAGCGGAAAGACGTTTGAAGTCCACGTTGTAACGTAGGATCTTCTGATTGTCGCGCATCCGAAGGTGATCCAGGCTATCCTCTGCTTCTCCGGTCGGATCGATAGGTCCGAATTCGGATCGGAGGATGTGCACAAAGGCGGACCAGTCGTCCAACCAGACAGAGTCGTCGTCGGACTCTCCCAAGAGGGTGGGCTCAAACCATTCGAGCGCGGTTCCTCGGAGGTACGACAGAGCGAAACTGACTTTGTTATCATCGTCGTCAAAAGCGGGGTTGTTTCGGAAATATAGCGTGCATTGTGCAAGGAAACTGGTGAGTTTCCGAGAGTCGGAACCGTCAAAAGTGTCGGGTTCCTTCGATTTCTTTTTCGGAGTTTTCGGAGTCTCTCTACGTCGGAGCTCCTGCGTCATAAGCATAATTGCTTCGGCGAGGTTTGGAGTTTGCTCGCGACGGAAAGGATTGTTATCGTCAAAAGGAGAGGTCGGTGATTTAAAAGGACGGAATTCTTCAGGAATCGGAGGTCCTTGTGTCTGAGGTGTTCGGAGATGAGGTGTCGGAGATATGGGGTCAGGTTTGGGTGCAGATTCTTCTGCGGGAATATCTTGGAACGTATGTAGAAATGTCGCCCTGGTGTCCTGCAGGTTTGAAGCTTCCGCTGCGGCTGCTGCTGCGCGGGAGTTCTGTGTGTTGCGGGCTGCCATAACTGGAATTTGAAATACGGATAAGCGAGTGGCAGTTTGAATATACTGTTAAGAACTGATCGACAAAATGTCGGAGCTACGTCGGACGCGTCGGAAGGTCGGAAGGTCGGAGCGCGTGCAACGTAGGGGCAAGGACTTGGCTTCAACTTGTGTGTTGCGCCCTCGCTAATACGTTGGTGTCCTTATTTCGGAGGATCGGAGGATCGGAGGATCGGAGGTCGGAGGTCGGACTCAAGTTAAGAGTCGGAAAGAGGACGGGAGGTATGATGTCGAATCTAAGTTGATATTCCAACTGAAGCTAATACACGATTCTACATAAGTTTAAATACTATGTCGGAGGACGTGTGGCTTCGTCGGAGTCGGATAACGAGTGGCTGTCGGAGATTCTTAACATAAGTAAAATGGTCGGATGTAAGTAATGTACGTAGTAACGAGATTCATAACAGTAAGTATGCATAATAAGTATTAGTCAAAATGTCGGAGGTGTCGGAGGTGTCGGGATTGGTCGGAAATCGTCGGAATGGATCGGAATGTAACAGGGCACTAGTCGGGGCAGTTGGGCAAGAGGGGCGGCCGTTGGGGACACGAGGCGGCCGTTGGGCGTGAAAGGCGGCTGTTGTGCGTGGGTTGATGGCGTTGAGGGAAAAGGGACAGTGTTGGGGGCAAAGGGACGGCATGGCATGGGTCAATGGTGGTGGGCGCAAGTTGGGACCGTTGGGCATGAAAGGCAGCCATTGGGCATGGGTCGACGGCATTGGGGGCGAAGGGATGGTGTTGGGCATGAGTCGGGCCCGTTGGGCACAAAGGGACGCCATTGGGCATGAAAGGTGGCCGTTGGGCGGAAGAGAGGGCTGTTGGGCATGAGTGGTGGCCGTTATGTGTGAGTAGTGGCCCTTGGGCGGATGTGGTGGCCGGGTGGAGTGGTGGTGGGGGCACGATTTTCAATGCTGTGCATGGCTCAGCATTGATGCCGAGCATGCTCAGCAATCGCCAAAAGTCGAACCATAACTGCCAGCAAAACCTTCCCACCCTTTTTCTATCCCTCAATGCCCAAACCGTGGCACCAAAACCCACAAAAATAATTCTTACCTTATGTAGACATATCTAGAAACTCATAGGAAGTATATATAGAGTTATATACATGAGCTATGGATGGTAGAAAGTTGGTGCTCCAAATTGATGCATCAAAACACAATGTAAATCATGATGAACAGTGTGGCATGGTGTTTTCAAACACAAAAAACAACATTTTCTAGCTTCCTCCTTTGCACAACATTTGTACTCTAAATATACTATACATATGCTATTGAAACAGTGTATGTAAACCTATTCAGACCCTTCAAATAAAATTAAAGGACTTGATGAGGTGAATATGAGCAAAATAGGTCGAAAATTTGACCAAACTTTTTTGTTTCAGCTTTGGATTCTCCTCATTCAGGAGATCTCACAGCACATTTGTTTTTCAAATTTGGCTCATTCATTAGGGAGATATAACACTTTTACTGAAATATGCACATTTCATTATTTCTATCTTATCTGGACTTCTAAAAATTATACAAAGTGCTTCAGAAGGTGAATACATATCTATTTATGAGTTCTATCACTTCCAACTATTATTAGTCTAAGGTTATCCACAGCTCTTTATCGTCGCTTAGCTAGGCTACCGTTGTCCTGATGCTCTTTTGCTAAACTTGATACAACACCACTGACATCAACGAATTGTCTCATATATCTTGTACTCTAAATTCTCGAAGGCAAATGGGTCACCATCCTTGGCATGGTCCCTACAGATTGCAGCTCTGAGATGGATCTCGGAAAGAACGCGTCAATGGACATACTCAACAGCTCCGAGAATACGCAACCCGCGAACATGGGTGTCTTTCCCACTCATATGATTGGCTGCGATGATGACCTGTAGAACATATGCATACACGGGACGCCTGAAGCACTTCGGTCACTGAGATAAGTATATATATCAGGAGACACTCACAAGCCTTCGCCCTCCTCGTTCGGCTCCGACGAAACGTCAAAAGTGATCCACCCCTCCGGTTTATCAAGCGTCACAACACGTACATCTTGGAGATCGCCCGGACCTGTTCCTGCACGTATCGCAAGCGCAGAAGGTGTATAGGAATCGTCGGACTGATAGGTGAGGTGGATGCTCAGCTTCTGCAAGCTAGACGTCAATAATCGCCCAACGGAGAAAGCTAGTGTGCCATTCACCTGCATTGCGACCTTGCAAGGGAACTCAGCAGTGATAAAATGGGGCTGTGGCCCATCAGAGCTGAAGTAGGAAGTGTGTGTGAGAGATTATGTTCTATGGTTGATTCGACTCACTGCCAGAACGTCTCTGAATCGTCATCCCTTAAACATTCTGCACCAAATCCGAATTTGTACGAAGAGACGGACCATTTGGCGCGTAAGGAGATGTCGGGCCAGGGGAAATCTGGTTGTTCCTCAGTGGCTCCATGCAATGCGTCAGGTTCAACCTCGTAACGATTTTTAGTGACTGTACCTGAGTGGACAAGCACTGTGCCGTCATCTGGGGCGGTGACAATGGCGCCTGGAGCTAGCGTTATCGACATGTTGAGAGTAGATTGCTCAATATCATGAGTATTCGTGAGCAAGTTACCAAACGGAACGGGTCACAGTCCGACTTCATGTCCACTACCACGACCACTTATCTTCAGCGCCGCCTCGAATGCTACCCCTCGGTGACTATCAACGATATGGACGACAGATGATTCTTGATGGCTTTGGTCTGCCTGGTAGGTTGCGCGATAATCTTCATTACTCGCATTTTGCATCACATCTCTTCAGGCCAGTTGAAACTACAGAAAGCATCTGTCGTTGTCGTCGGCGCGGGAGGACTGGGTTGCCCGGCTCTCCAATATCTTGGAGCCGTTGGTGTCGGTGTGGTCCAAGGCATAACGATCTTGTCTGTCGTTACTCACAACTTTCTTCCGAATTTTATCAGGAAGACTTGGTATCATCGACCATGACCGCGTCGAGTTATCCAACCTAGGCCGTCAAATCCTACATAGTGAAGAAACGGTGGGAATGTTCAAGGCAGAGTCCGCTGAGCGAGCTCTGAAGAAGTATGATCTTCTTCCCAGACCAAGGACTGGACTAAGATTGTACTGCCCAGACTCAACTCCCACCTCGCTATCGATGCTATCAACACATTTCTCTCCTCCGAGAATGCCCTTTCGCTACTTGAACCCTACGATATAATCCTTGACTGCACCGATAACGCACCAACGCGGTATCTCCTCTCTGACACCGCTGTCGCTCTCAAAAAGCCCCTGGTTAGCGGTGCGGCGCAGAAGTTTGAAGGCCAACTATGCGTGTATAATCTTGGGGAGGATGGACCATGCTATCGCTGTCTATACCCGAAACCACCAGCACAGCATCTCGTCGGCACTTGCGAAGAGACTGGTATATTGGGTGCAGTCACTGGCATTATTGGGAATTTGCAGGCATTAGAAACCATCAAGATAATCACAGGTCTCCATGGTGCGCATATACATTCTCTTAAGACCATCCTACGAGGGTTCTTTACCGAACAAGTTGCATAGACAAGAAGCCTTCGCTTCTCCTCTATTCTGCCCTCAATGCGCCGCCGTTCCGGAGCATCAAGCTTAGGTCCCGCAAGGCGACGTGCCCAGCATGCGGTCCCTCAGAGGAAAAGCGGGGGATGATCCAGGATACTGATTATGTGCAATTTTGTGGAGGGCTGAGACCCAACTGGGAAAAACTAGGGCTCGCCATTGGAGATTCTGGCGCAAGGGTGAGCGTCAAGGTAACTGTGACCTACTTTCCTGATATATAATTCCTCGAAGCTGATCTCTCTTAAGCATTTCGACGCTGCGATGAAATCAGGTCAATCAATGCGTCTCATCGATGTACGCCCTGAGACTGAATATGGGATCTGTCATTTTCCTCCTTCAATAAGTGAGTCTCTTTCTTCCTTCTCCGATGGAATACGTGTCGACAGAACGATAGATGTGCCGCTCAACCGCCTTGTCGCCAACCCTAGAGAATACCTCCCAGTAGATCGCTCGACGCCGACCTTTGTTGTCTGTCGTCTCGGGAACGACTCTCAGATTGCCGTAGACTCTCTCAGAAGTGTATGCACGGATGGTACCGCAGATCTGATCAAAGATGTCATCGGGGGTCTGAGGGCATGGTCGAAAGACGTAGATCCTACTTTTCCTGTATACTGAGCCCAATGGTATGCATGGATGTGCCTCGTAAGTCTGAAATTGATTTTCCTTCATCCTGTCTACAAACAATACTTGACAATGAAACTTGACATATCTCTAACCATCTGGTCGCAGCACTCATGCCCTATACCCTCATATATCACGACCTCCTTCACACCCTCCGCACCCACATCCAACTTCTCTTCCACGAACTCCTGGCTTGTGCTCCATGGCACCAGTTTATCCTCCTTCCCCGAGAGCACCTGCACTCGTTTCCCGACGAACGGATTGCGCCCTTGACCATAGATACATGCAGGGTCGAAATCCTTCAACGCTTCCTTGAATGATACAGGAAAACACCTCTCCACGTCTTGCCCCCTCTTTGTTGCGCGCCTCGTCATGAGTTCCAGGTAGTCTGGGCATCCAATGATAGGAATACCTGTCTTGATGCGATTCTCTATCAAAATGGCGATACACATCAGCCTGGTGAACCCCGTCCTCACTTTGCGACCAGTCTGGAAACACTACCTACCCGTCGCGAGCGCAATCCAAGCAGAATGTCCCCCGAGACTCTTCCCCGCCACCCCCCACTCTACTATCGGCATCTTCCCAGTCGGGTACAGGAAAGAAGGCAGGAAGTCGATCAAGAAAGACACATCCTTGACACTTCCAACTGTCGACGAAATTTCGATCGTCATAATCTACTCGGTAGGTGGACCACCTATGCTTACCTTGTATTGCGTACATATCGACTCTACAGAACCAAGATGGCATCATGATTTCTTCCTGAGCCATACCAAAGAAGCACGAACGCATGTCGCTCATTATTCTTCTGTGGGTCTTTTGACCATCCTTCATTAGCTTTGTGATCAACAAGCCTCTTCCCATGATTTCGCTGGTCCTGCGTGCGATACACAGATCAGACCACAACGACGCCGGTACTCAAGCACTCACGAAGGTAACCACCAAGAGCTCCCTACCGCGCTCCCCGCCCTTCGCACCACACTGCTCGACCATTGATCTTGCAATAGGCTCAATCGCCTCAGCAGACCCATTTCGTCCATGCAGAAAGAAGAAAATGACTACATCCTTCCTCACTTCTTCGCCTTCCCCAGTCGGGGATGTCTCATCCAAGGAGTAAACATACACCTCGATGCCGCCCACAATGATCGTCCGTTTTGCGACCATTACTCGTCGGAACGTATTGAGGGCGATGTAGATGTCAAGGAAAGAAGTGATTGACTAACCATCTGGTCACAGGCTCCATCTACAATCTGTCACAATCAGCGTTCAGGAGCGCTCCGAGTCTAAGTAAGTTGAGTTATATGCTATGATTTATACCGATCGTGTAATGCACCGTAAGTCAGATCGGGGGAGGTGGGCGTGGATCTGGTGGATCGGGGGATAAAAATCCACTGAAAAAAATGTGGGAGGAATGCGACGTTCGATGGGGCAGCCGTTTCGGAATTGTTCGGCTCCCGGACCTTTTTCCCATCATCGATGAAACCTAGAGGTCGGTCGCAAGGTCGATTTTTCGACAATGGACGGTCCGTAATCCTCAGTTTTTTGTGCATCAGCTGCAGATATTAAAGACATTGTGATTAAAAACCATGTGGTAACTTCTATGATTGAGAAAGGAGCCCCGAGCAGCATATCTTCACTGTGTCTATGAATCTGGGTTTCCTGCTTCGTGCCTAATTTCTCGCCGACATGTGGTGCGGTGTGTGTCAGTGCATTTTTTGGGCAATTGTCTGGACCCACCATCTCAAAATTTGTCCCTGAAGAATCATCCCTGGAGGGGTCGGGGGCGAGGCTCTGTGACATGGCTAGGCAAATGTTCGGCTCCCGGAAGAGATTCCCACCACCGCTGTCCAACAAGCATTGCAGTCGGCATCGAGATCCAAAGTTTTTTGGCAATGGGCTGCACTTTCCTGCAGGCAACAAGCACTTTGCTTGTGTGAATGGTCTATGTGTACTGAAGATGTAGAACAGAACTTTAAATGAGATTCCATGTTGTCAACAAATTGTCAAACAATCTCTACCTGACTCTTCTTTGCCATGCCTGGACCCTTGCCAGTGCATGGCTATGTATTCAACACTTTGTCTTTTTGCAAAATTCCCTGGACATAAAGGCTCTGCTGAGAAACTATGGATGGGATCAGATTTAGAACATGATGTGTATGCAGTCATCAGGAACAACCCAAACCAAGAAATTTGCAGAAATTTGTCAATTTTTGCTATTTTCTGTCAAAACATACTAATCTTTGTAAACCGGTAGATTTCATTAATACTTTTCATGGGCCTTAATTTTGGAAAATTTAACGAAGAATTAGACAAGCATTCAATGTGGTGTTAATTTATTCACTTTGAATATTGCTCTTGATCACTGCAGTTTCAATGACATGACATTGGCAAAATAACATTGATTTGATAACATACGATAAATACAGTACATCACTACATACAACTGTAATTAATCAAGTAACAGCCAGACCCCCATTGAGTTGCATCATGTTGTTTGACCAACAAAAAGTAAGGGATTTGCTTCCCATATGTAAGTTGGTAACTATGGAACAATAATTAGATCAATGACTGACTTTGAGCAAATCAGGCTGCACATGAAGCCGACGTCGCCGTGTTTGACACAATGCTGAGCACAGACACAATGTGGGTGGTTAGAGCACAGGTCATGTACATAAAAAAGGGGCAGGACCTACTACATGTGACACCCATCAGACGAGGTATGGATGCCAAAGATGAAGGTTCGTCTACAGAATGGAGTGGTTCTTTCGATGACCTATGGGACGCCGAGCGAGCCTCGTTGTTTGTAAAAAAAAAAAATTAGAAAACAGACAGCATTGTACAACATCATCATTGTGGGTCAAGGAAAAGAGGTGGCGAACCTGTCGTCACCCCATCCATCACCGGCGATATTCGTCGCGCCCCCTCCTCCTGATCCCAGAGAACAAGCTATTCAGCTCGTTTGTGTCATGAGTGCAGTGGCAAACGACGGTTGTCATTTGGTCGGCTGCGTAGTTGTGTTGCAAAGGGTTGAGGAACCTGTATAGACAACATGGAAACATTGTCAGAGAATCAAGATGGCGAGGACATACCTTGTGTTGGGACAGTGAAGCCAGGGAAGTAACTTTAGGTGCCCTCTCGTTGGTCATCCAGCCTCGCTCTAACTAAAGACAAAGGGGGTCGTCGCTGGGTTGTTGCGACCAATGGTTGTTGCTGTTGTGAATGAAAGACTCAACATGGAACAAATAAGTACCAACATTCAACTTAAGGATGATGGCACGTGCACATTCGGTGGAGCTCAAAATGACTTGGTTTGTCTTCGGTTGCTACTGCACCTTAGACAAGGGCATACATAGGACGTGAGGCCTTGAGGTGCAGCACCCACAGTTTGTCTTTCTCTTGTTAGTTTTACTTTCATATCCTACATGAGAACATCACTAATAATTGACTTTTGTATATATAAAAATTTTATTAAGTTTGATAAACGGGGAAAGGGCAAGGCCATGTTAGTTGAAGGTGATGATGAGGCAATCGACATTGTGACTAGTGTTTCAAGGTCCAGTTTACCTTCGTTGATTTCAGACCAAGACTGGACGGGACTGAACCGGTGAGAGACCGGACCACTGGTCTCAGTTTTTAAGATTTCGGATCACGGCTCGGTCTTCGGTTCACTCAAAACTTTAGAATTTGAAAGACCGGCCAAAGACCGGTTCGGATCGGTTTAAACCGGTATTTTCCACGGAACAATCTGAGGAATGGAAATCAAGATCACGAAACAGCAAAGTGCAAAATTTGTGCCATTTGCAAGAATTGAACTCACAACCTCTATAGTACAGAACATTATTTCAGTCCTCTATCTAACCAACTGAGCCACCAGTCCATTATATCTGGTGCATCACACTCATTCTACATCACAACTTTCCCACTTCCCAAATAGGCACACCTAAAAAAAAAACACAAAAGGTGTGTGTGTGTGCTCCCTCCTGCCTCGATCACAAATAGACAGATTATAAATAAAATCTATAAATATATTCTGGCCTTTTCAGCATCTGTGCCCCTCATTGCAGAGTCAGCAATGGGTGGATGTGTCGTTTCGACGTTGGATGACGTGCATCAAATGTGTCAAATATATGTAAACAAACTCAAAAAACATCGCATTTCTCCTTAATATGGCTACACAGGAGGAAGTCAGCTTACAGACTATATCAATTATGTAGCAGAGTATCATATGTCAATAAATGTGTGTTGATTTTATGGAATGATGCCACGGATTTTAAGTCAGAGGTGCCATGCTCTACACCAAATAATAGTAAACAATGCGCAAAATATTCTGCCCCAAGGCAGGACACCCTCAATAACCATTATGTCCGGATCATGCATATAAATGGAATCCATCACATTGCCCTGGTGACCTGTTTGTGCCACGGAACTGATGGCATTCACGCAGATCTCATGTACTGCTGATTGGTACCAGCAACATTTTCATGCTATCAAACACTATTTACCGTTGCAGTGTTGGACGACTACCACATTTCTAATTTGGAATGCAAAGCTTCTGCCTATCAATATTTTCAGAAGCTTTGGTGGCTAACATTTCCAACGGCACCGGCAAAAACACCGAACCTGTACCAGGAGCTTTTGTGAATGTCTCAACTGTGGCGGTGGTTGAAGAAGAAGAAGTGGGCCGGGCATGGCCACAGGTCTGGCGATTTTCATCAGTCGGCACCAGGAGAGCTTGCGAATTTCTGTGCGGTGTGCCCTCAGCCTGGGATCAATCTGCCAGCAAACTGGAGAGATGACCCCAATAAATGGGTGTACCGACACTTTTTTGTCGCAGATGGTAACTTCAAGGCAGATCACGTCCAGCAAAAAAACACATCCAATATTTGGCTCTCTGAGGCTGCCGGCATGATTGCGCGATGTGAAGAGTATCAAGAATTCTTGGAAACAGCGACAGAGCGTCTGACAGTGAGTCCCCAATGTGTGTGATGCCAGTGTTGATTGATGGGACCGGCCCTTGGCAGAAAGCGCCCTGTGAAAATCGCTTTTGTGCCATCGAGCTCGCGATGCTTGGATCCAAAGTGTGTGACATAACTGGCATCATGGCCATTGCCTGTGCACGGCATGGCTGCTTTGCTCCGAATAGCATTGCCGATCTCTTCAAAGGAGAACAACAGAAAAATATCAATTGGGTGCTGCTCCAAGCCTTGCTCAGGACTAATTTCGATCCAGATCAGAGCACGGTGCTCATATACGATATAGCATGTCAGTACTTTGTGCACGTCTGGGACCGCATCGGACACCTGTTACCGGCAGGACTAACCCTGGATCGGGTAATCGGCCTCTTTCACGTACATGGTCATAAGGATGAGTGCTTCTTCCGCTTTGCAACATTGTTCATCCCGGGCAGTGGAGTGACGGTGAGTGAAATCTTGGAGATGTTGTGGGCTTCTCTTAACGGAATTACATCAACCGTCTGGACAGCAACTCTGGCAAACCGTGCCGAGACAATTGACAACCATGCAACAGATTCTAACCATAAGAAGATGCTCAATATAGGTGAGGTGCCGGTTGCATTGCCAGTTGCCGGTTGCTGGTCCATGTCCCAGTATGCTAATTGTGGAGCTAATTAGTTACCACATTGTGCAGCCGTCATACACAGGCATCAGATATGGTGATGGAAGCAAACAACTACAGTGCCTCACAAAACTGATTCAATGTTTGCTACTTTGTGAATACATCAGCAAACACAGATTTTGGCCAAAGATTGTTGCAGCTGGCCTATGTTCTGTGCAGCTCTTCACAGCACTGTTGAGCTGAAGTTTAAGCTTTGAAGATATTTAGAGATGAAGTGTAAAATTTCAAGGTCTTTGCAGAGCTGGTAGGAGTACAGTTTCTATAGAGTCATACAGTGCCTCACAAAAGTGATTCAATGTTTGCTACTTTGTGAATACCTTCAAAATAACTTTGCAAATAATGCCAATCAAAAGAAGGTATTGGTACCTGGTTAAAAGCCCTGCTTCAGGACTCTCGGAATCTGCAATAATTATGTAATTCCCATAAAAAATGATCAATATATGATCAAATTACTCCAGGGACTCATTGAATCAGTTTTGTGAGTATGTACAATAAATACAGTATTTTATACTTTAGTACTTGGTATTACCCCCCTTAGCTTTGATTACTGTCTCTACCCTTCTTGGCATACTTTCTATCAGGTTTTGACACACTTCTGGCTCTATATTATTCCACACCTCTGCTGCTCTGTCCCAAATCTCCCAGACTCCCTTGGGTGGTGTTGGATATTCATTCAACTTCCTTTTAATATAAACCCAGAGGTGTTCAATAGGATTGAGGTCTGGGGACTGTGCAGGCCAATCCAGCAGAGCAATATTCTTGCTGTCCATCCATTTTTTGGCCTTCTTGGAGGTGTGCTTGGGGTCATTGTCCTGCTGAAAAATGATCTCCTCTTCAGAGATTCCACTCTCCTCCATGCTGGGCAGCAAATTGTCCTCCAAAATGGACACATACTGATCAGCATCCATCCTCCCCTCAACCTCTGCAAGTCTCCCCACACCTTCCCAACCCATACAACCCCAAACCATAATATTTCCTCCCCCAAACTTGACTGTGCCCTGAACCTCTCTTTCAATAAGCCCCTCACCCTTCTTTTTCCAGACCCATTCCTTGCCATCTGACCCAAACCTGTTGATTTTGGTCTCATCTGACCAAATGACCCTCTTCCAGTCCTCCACTGTCCATTCCCTGTGCTTCATAGCAAATGCCAACTGCCTCTTCCGATGTATGGCCTTTAAGAAAGGTCTTTTCTTCTTTGTTACAGCCTTGAATTCATGTTTTCTGAGAACCCTTCTCACAGTTTCTGGGGAGACAGGATTGGAGATGACAGTGTTGATGTGTTTGGTAGCCTGCACAGCATTGGAGGCTCTCCCTGAGGTGATTTGTGAAAGTATGTTTCGTGTGTTGGTGGGAGAAAGCTTGGATGGATGACCACCAGAAGAGAGAGTGCAATGAGGAAGAAGATTCTGAAGCACTCTGGAGACAGTTGGTTGGCTGACACCCAGGTTAGAGGCAATATGATGAGTGGAGTGACCATTGGAGGCCAGAGAAAAAATGTTTTCCTTGTGGGAAGAGGAGATAGGGCGCATGATTAATTATGGAGGCTGTTGAGGTTGGATTCTTCTTATACAACTTTTCTTGACAACCCATCAGGGTTCTATTCAAGTTCCATCAGTAAGTCATGACAACTGGTTACCATATAACCAGTGAAGCATTTGATTCTGATAATTGCCATAGGTACTCACAAAACTGATTCAATGAGTTGCTGATTTAATTTAATCATATCTCCATGGATTCTGATCTAAATCATATGATTTCTTTATATTCTGAAAGCCCTGAAGTAGGGCTTTCAATTATATACAAAGGTTTAATTCAATTGGTATTCTTTGCAGAGTTATCTTGAAGGTATTCAAAAAGCAACAAACATTGAATCAGTTTTGTGAGGCACTGTAGACTCGTTTGCATGCATAGGTGATGCTGTTCTCTTGTTGGTACCAATGAGGATGCTTCTTCAGACCCTGGGCTACTTCTGTCTCCATGCGGTTTGAAGTCTTGATGTGTGCGATCCATGGATTTTTGATGGTTGTGATGTTTCCAATTTTGATGGAATCAGATGTTTTACCTAGTGTTTCAAGGTCCAGTTTACTTTTATTGGTTTCAGACCGAGACCAGACGGAACTGAACCAGTGAAAGACCGGACCACCGGTCTCGGTCTTTAAGGTTTCGGATCATGGCCGGTCCTCGGTTCACTCAAAACTTTAGAGTTTGAAAGACTGGCCAAAGACCGGTTCGGATCGGTTTAAACCGGTATTTTCCATGGAACGATCTGAGGATCTGAAATCAATGTCCCGAAACGGCAAGTACAAAATTTCTGCCACAAGAAAGACTTGAACTCTGAACTTCTATAGTATAAAGGATTCTTTTAACACCACTTAACCAACTGAGCCACAAGACCATTATATTTCATTGCTCACAATCACTCTACATACATCCCATTTTCCCACTTGCTAAATAAGCACATGCCAGTTGTTTTTGACAAAAGGTGCGCGTGTGCACTCCCTCCTGCCTCAATTGCAAGTAGACAGGTTATATGTATAATCTATAAATATATTCTGGCCTTTTCACCACCTGTGCCCCTCATTGCAAGGTCAGCAATAGGTGGATGCGTTGTTTCGACGTTGGATGATGCACGAATCAAACATGCCAAATACATGTAAACAAATGTCCAAAAAACATCGCACATCTGGTTATTATGTCTATACAGAAACAAGTAAAGTCTTCTACTATATTGATTAGGTAGGATGGCATTCTATATCATCAAATATGTACTTTCATCAAATTGGGCCACAGAATGTGAGTTATAGAGGTGCGATGTTGATAACCAAACAGTAGTAAACAATGCGCAAAATGCATCATGCGGGTGCGTGCGGCCCCTTCCTCATGGTCTAACAATAGTTTGAAGTAATAGAACTATGTATTGTGTTGAAACTTTTCCATCATGTAGATTAGATTAGATTAGATTACATCACGTGACCTTTACATATCTTCGTTACATACTTGTTTGGTTGGTACAAACAGTAGTACGGTATATAAGACCAGGAAACTGTCAATATCATAAAGTTGTCTCTTGACTCTTAACCAGCTCCATCGCTCTCACCAGCCTCAACCGCTCTCACTAGCCTTACCCCCTCCAAACCATGTAAGTGACCATAGCGGTATCGTAGAGTACTTCCACTGTAGCTATGTTGCTCAGTACACCTGTGGCTAACGCCCAGGTGGAACTTCAACAGGTTATGGGCCCCGGATAGCAGAGGGACTTGGGAAACGCTGGCAACAGCGAGTACCTGCCCACTCTACCCTGGTTGGCAAAGAACCGATCGAAAGATCTAGGTTCTGAGTCATACTTCTTCACATATGAACCTGGGAACGTCATTACGACAAGTACCTGTCATGAGACGTCCCTAAGGGGATTGACCTAGTACACTCCATGTGGAAACGTTGATCGCACCTTATACGTTTCTGACATATAAAGGGTTTTCCCATGACCGCTATTCCTGAAGGGAATATGTCATAAGGAATCATTCAATTGTTTTCTCGAATCATATTCATAACACATCACTGATTGAGAACCCTTTTTAGAATCATTCACAATGTCTACCTCTCGTTCTGCCCTCGACACAATCACTGCCTTTGACGGCATCGACTACCGGAGCTGGGCCGAGAAAATGAAGTCTTACCTCCTCCATCAAGGAGTCTGGCGCCTTGTTTCTGGCGACATCCCCCGCCCTGTCATCGCCGACTTCACCACCACAGTCTCCACCCCTGGGGCCACTGCTACTGCTCCCCCTGTGCTGGCCACCATGGTCGACCAGCCCGGCTTCCGCAAAGAAGAAAAAGCCTGGATCAGGGACGACGTAGCTCTTGGGGCGATACGCCTGAAGGTCTCCGAGGCGATCAGACGCCACATCAAGGACGCCACTTCCTCAAAAGACGCCTGGAAGTCATTAAAGGATGCCTACTCCAAGGTATCCCCGGCTGTCATCTTCGGCGACTTCAAGGCTGCCGCCACCTACAAGCTCTCTGGACGCGACCCCGTCCCTGAAATTGAACGCTTGGGGTCTCTTTTCGCTCGGCTCGCCGATTCGAACTTTGATGTCCCCGATCTAATGCAGGCAATGATCCTGGCAAATGCAATTCCCGACGCCTGGTCGTCACTCTCCACCGCCCTCTTTCAGGTCTATGACGCCGACGACTTCACATACAAAGCCGTCGCGGAAAGCATCATATCAGAATACCGGCGCAAGTATTCGATTGGGTCCACTCGTACGTCCAACGAGCAGGCCCGGAAAATCTCCGGGACAAAGCGCAAGGGGCAGGACCCCAAATGGGAAAAGCAGCAAAAGCCGAGTACCTTGCAGAACGACGCTGACGAGCAGCCTAACTCGACTGACCATAGTACCGCTTCTGAAAAGAAGAAGGGAAAAGGACGCTGGTGCAATCAGAAGAAAAACGCCAACACTGCGGACAACGCATCCGACCATGTGGAAGAAACGGTTGAGTTCGTTGCTCCCGCCATCCACTTCCCTCCTCTTCCGACACCGTCCTTCACAACCGTCACTGGGCGCGGAAAAACAATGAGTACCGCCCAGCCAGACTCTCAAAAGATGCAGTCGCTCCTTCAGCGAATGAACCCCCCTCCGTCACTGTACACCGGGCTTCCTTCTGGAAAACCATCCGTGTGGAAAAAGAACGACCATGTCCGCAAACTCGCGCGCGGCATTGGTGCTCGCCCCTCAGGATCGAATCTTCGTATCCTAGACACCATCATTCCTGACATCGACGAAAGGCCGGCTAAACAGCGTCGCGTAGCCCCGTCGATAGAAGAATCGCTGAAAATGATGGACATAGACCATCAAAGTGAGTGGATGGGGCCGGAACAATTCGAAGATGGGCTGATTGAACTTGACGGTTCGTCACATATTTCTCTCAAACTTGACCAAATGGGAAACGCTAATAATCACGCACAGACGTTTGAATACATATTAGCTAGTACCGATGCAGATAGTATAGATCTCTTTAGTGATGATCTGTACAAAAAATATATCAAACATTCCGCGTCCTGCACACACTGCAAAGAGAGAGAACGCGCTCAGTGGATCTTAGATTCCGGCGCATCATTACACTTTACCCATGAGTTCAAAGACTTCGCGTATTACAGGCCTCTCAAGGCTAAGCGATTTGTCCAAACAGCTGCAAAGGGAAAGAAACTGGAAATTCTCGGAGTTGGGGCCGTTCCAGTACGGCATACCCTAAATGGGGAAACTAAAACCCATCTCCTACGACCAGTATTTTATATTCCGGATATGGACACACGTCTATTGTCCCTAGGCATCTTCCTTAACCATGGTTACAAAGTTGATGGAATGCGCGGAGAAATTAATATCTCTAAAGGGCTGAACAAAATACAGTTTTCGCCTCATTTCATCGGACAAACCATTTACTGGTTAGACACTGAAATACGCTATGACCAAATCCACGCGATCTCTAGCGAAATCACTGTTGAAACCTGGCATAAACGTCTTGGCCACCCAAATGACCAGGCGCTTAATAAAATTCCCACTAGTACCAAAGGAGTACCCAGGACGTTAGTACGTGAGAAATCACAGGAAAGCTGCATGGGGTGCCTCAAAGGGAAAATGCTGAATCAATCTTATCCTAACTCGATGACAAGGGCTGTCAAACCCTTTGATTTGATCCATTCGGATTTGAAGCAGATATCCACGGCATCGTACCATAAGTACAAATATTTCCTTACCTTTTTGGACGATTTTTCATCCCATGTCTGGGTCGTCTTGCTTAGGAAGAAGTCAGGCGCCATCACGGCGCTGAAACAATTCCTTGCGATGATCCAGAATCAATTTGCCGCTACCCCTAAAAAGTGGCAGGTTGATGGAGGTGGAGAATTTGATGAATACAAGGATGTACTTGCCGATCATGGAATTCTGATCAATGTCACGCTCCCATATCAGCACCAGCAGAATGGTAGAGCAGAAAGGATCAATTGAACACTATGGGAAAAATCTCAGGCATTGCGCTTCGATGCATGCTTACCGCCCATGTGGTGGGAATTCTGTTTGGAACACGCAGCATTTCTCTACAACAGAACCCCCATGCAGCGTCTTGAATGGAAAACCCCTTACTCCAGGGTGACCAATGAGATCCCCGACATGTCTAGTGTCAGAGTATTCGGATGTCAGGCATATGTATATATCCCAAAGGAGAAACGTAGGAACTCCCTGGAATCAAGATCCCGATTGATGATTTATCTCGGATCGAAACCAGGGGTCAAAGGATACCGCTTCATGGATCCTGAGACCAACACGATTTTCATGGGCGGGAAAGCTATCTTTGATGAAAGCAAGTACCCTAGATGCCACATTGACCCGTTGCCAGAAAACCACCCAGAAATGGAAAACCCAGAGCCGGCTGATGAGTTTGAGGATCTCATTCCCGGCAGCAACAATGACGATAGTCACAACGAAACACCTCATATCCCAGTTCCCATTGAACAGGATCAACCTGAATCAGACAACGAACTGCCTGCCAGTGAGCCTGATGACGAACCGCGAGTACCCACTCCAGAACCCGAGCAAGTACCAGATCGACCGATCAGGGAACGACGAGTTCGGAAAATGCCAGGAAGCATCTATGGGGAAGACACTCCAGCATCTGATCTTGAAAAATTAGACAGAAGATGGAGATTGGGCGAACAAACGGCATGGATGAATGATCTTCTGATGGAGGCAATATCAGTCCAAGTTGGCATCGTTGAAATGTCTCACAAAGACATATACCCTCTTCCAAATAAAGAAGACTGGTATGCGGCTGAACGAAAAGAGCTAGATATGCTCAAACGCCGCGGGGTGATCACGGAGCTAGTACCCCTGCCTGCAGGAAGGAAAGCTCTAAGGAACAAATGGGTTTACAACGAAAAGTCCGACGGGCACCTGAAAGCACGCCTCGTCGCAAAAGGATTTTCACAAGTAGAAGGGATCGACTTTGATCAGATCTTCTCACCAGTCGTAAGATATGAAACCGTCCGACTAATACTGGCATTGACAGCCCTTGAAGGGTGGTTCATGACTCTTTTGGACGTCTCATCAGCCTTCCTCTATGGAACGCTCCGTGAAGTCATCTACATGCGACAGCCTGAGGGCTACATAGTAAAAGGGAAAGAACACCTCGTGTACCAACTATTCAAAGCTCTATATGGACTTAAGCAGGCCGCATTAGCCTGGTGGAGGGAACTTGATTCCTCCATGAAAAAGCTCGGCTTTGTCCGGCTTCACTCCGATGCGGGAGTATTCATTCACAAAAGTACCAACAGGGAAATTGTAATTGCCGTCATCTATGTCGACGACTCTGCTTTTCTCAGCACAAACCGGGAATATACGCTAGAAAAGAAGAAGGCCTTCATGACAACATGGGAATGTAGGGACCTAGGTCACCTAGTGCCCGATGGGGAACCAAAGGAATTTCTCTCAATCCAAATAAGGCAACATGGGAAGAGGATCTTCATTGATCAAGTACCTTACCTTGAGAAAATTCTGGCACGCATGGGGATGAGCGAATCTAATGCCACCCATACCCCACTCCCTACGGGCTACAAACCCATGGTGTCCGAAGATGAACCCAATGCGGAACTCCGATCTAAGTACCAATCCGTCATCGGATCACTCCTATATCTGATGATCGGAACGAGGCCTGACATCTGCTTTGCTGTAATCAAAATGTCCCAATTTTCCGCAAATCCCACCAAACGCCATTTAGAGGTGGCTAGGGATATTTGCAGATATTTAAAGGCAACAAAAAATTACGCGATCATGTACGATGGGGACTCAGGGAAAGGGATCTATGCATTCACAGACTCCGACTGGGCGTCAGATGAAAACACGAGGAGGTCTACCACCGGCTTCTTCATATCACTGGCGTCTGGAGCGATAACATGGGTATCATCGGCGCAAAAGACCATCGCCCTCTCTTCTACAGAAGCAGAGTATATGGCGCTATCAGATTGCAGTCGCGCAGCAACATGGCTGAGAAGCATGCTTGCTGAACTTGGAATGCAGATCGGATCAGTACCGATCTATGGAGATAACAACGGCTCCGTCTTTATCGCATCCAACCCTGTAACTGAGAAGCGATCCAAGCACATTGACGTGCAATTCCACTTCGTCAGAGAAAAAGTCTCCGAAGGAATTATTACGGTCGAATTCATCGAAGGAGTAAATAACCCTGCAGACCTTTTAACTAAGAATCTGGGGAAAATCCTCTTTTCCAAGTTTATCCCGTACTTCGGATTGATAAAGAACTAGGCGAAACAGAGTACCTATATATATGTGGGAAAAAGTAAGATGTATTTAGAAGTATGTACTAAATATGGGGGGGTGTTGAAACTTTTCCATCACGTAGATTAGATTAGATTAGATTACATCACGTGACCTTTACATATCTTCGTTACATACTTGTTTGGTTGGTACAAACAGTAGTACGGTATATAAGACCAGGAAACTGTCAATATCATAAAGTTGTCTCTTGACTCTTAACCAGCTCCATCGCTCTCACCAGCCTCAACCGCTCTCACTAGCCTTACCCCCTCCAAACCATGTAAGTGACCATAGCGGTATCGTAGAGTACTTCCACTGTAGCTATGTTGCTCAGTACACCTGTGGCTAACGCCCAGGTGGAACTTCAACATATTGGGTATGTATTCACCTTCTGAAACACCTTGAATAATTTAGAAGTCCAGATAAGATAGAAATAACCAAATGTGCAGATTTGTTATGCTTAACAAACCGTTCCAAGGTTCGGGCAGAGTATGCAGGAAGTGGAAAGGTGAAGAGCAATGTGATTGCTAAATCTAAGGAATCTAACTATGCTACCAAGGGTTTATATAGGTACTGACTATAGGCGATAGCAGATGAGTCAGTACTGCAGAAGGCAGTGCACATGAGTAAGGTGACTGCGGAAGGCTATGTACAATGAGTAAGCTGACTGCGGAAAGTGAGTCAGCGCGGGAGCAAAGTATACTAAAGGGGATGACAAAGTAAGGTAGTGAGTCAGACTGGGAATTGAAGGTTGCGAAAGTAGACATTAGACATAGTAAGTTCGTAAGAGGGCGCCGCGTTTGGACGATAGGTAAAAGATATGATGTGGTCCTCATACCATAGAGTCCATAACAAGATTTCAGAAAAAGTGTTATATTTTCTTAATGAATGAACCAAATTTGAAAAATGAAGGTGCTGGGAGGTCCCCTGGATGAAGAGGATCCAAGGCTGGAATAAAAACTTTGGACAAAATTTCGACTTATTTTACTCATATTGACCTTATGAAGTCCTTTAATTTTATTTGAAGTGTCTCAATAGGTTCCCATACAATGGTTCAATGGTATATATATATTACATGTAGTGTAAAGTGGTCATGGAAAGGAGGAAGTAAGAAAATACTTTGGGGAAACTGATGCACTGTTTATCACGATTTACAGTGGTTTTGATGTATCATTTTTCAGTACAGACTCTCTACCATACATAGCTCCTGTATTTCACTGTTTGTATAGCTACTATTAGTTTCTAAGTATCTCTACATAAGTTACAAACTAATTTTAGCACTTACAGTGCCATGGTGTTATGGACTTACCGGTTTGTATGTTACGCACTTTTCCCTTGCATTGTACCTTCGTTATTTCTTTGACTCATCGGACCGCTTATTCACTTACCTTTACTCTACCATTCTCCTTTAGTATACTTCGCTCCCGCGCTGACTCGCACTCCGCAGTAGGGATTACTCAGTTCGCAGTCATCTGACTCACTTCGCACTGCCTTTCCGCAGTTACTGACTCATCCGCACTGCCTTCCGCAGCTACTGACTCACTCGCTACCGCTCGTAGCCAGTACTATATAAACCCCATGTACCACAGCTACATTCCTTAGATTTAGCAATCACTTTGCTCTTTGCCCTTTTCACTTCCTGCATACTCTGCCCGAACCTTGGAACGGTTTGTTAAGCATAACAAGTTGCTAAATCTCGTTAGGTTCGCCCAGAGCAAAGAGAGCAACTACCAGACGAGTCAAGACGTCGCGCTTCTTTGAAGACTTCACCAGTAACCCATTCAGCACGCCAGAAGCCTGACAGGAGGAGCTAAGTCCTCGAGACAGTATCGATTTTACACTCATCCAGCAGTACATCGAATCGGAGATCCGTCGCATCCTACAGCAGGTGCTTGACGAAGAACTAGACAACAACGAGCATCGCCCCCACGGCGAGATAGCAGAAAGCATCCATCTTGCTCGGCAACACCAGATCGCGCGTTACAACGCCCGACAGAATGAACTCGAAAGCTTTCGCGTTCAAGAAGGACCTCAGACAGGTCGGATCACAGAGATCAGAGAGTTTATCGGTGTCCAGACAACCGTTATCAGAAGATTGATTAGGACGCTCACATCGAGACGTCCCAGAGCCACATCATCACGTCTTACTCGAAGCAGCAGATCTACGCCCACTTCACCACCGAAGAACAACAGACGAGTACAACCGCTGGGCACAAAACGAGAGACTTGACCCCTTCTCGAGACCAACAGACGCGCAGGAACAGAGATTCCTTAGAGATTTACAGAGGAAATACTCTGAACGTTTTGCCACCGATTCCGCCAACGAGTCCCCTGACAAATTTACTTTTGACTCCGCGCAGTCAGATATCGAACAGACGCCTAGAACAGGGACTCATTTTCAATCCTTACCTGTATCCCGAACCCCATCTTCATCCCAACAACCCGACTCCTCTTCTCCTCCGCAGACTCTAAACATGGCAGAAGCTCCAGCTGTACAAACAATGGATACATCCAAGATCATCAAGGATCCTGGGATGTTCAAGGACAGATACACCTTCGACGAGTGGTGGAAAGCCACCAAACTATACATCAGGTTCCAAAAGAGCCTCACAGACGATCAGAAGATTCTTGCGGTGTTATCCCGCATGATGGAAGGGTCCGGCAGACACTGGGCCAGTAACAAGTTAGACGCTCTTGCCATTGACAACGAGAACATCACCTGGCTAGGTTTTTCCGATGATATCGCCACACGATTCTCCATCGCCAACAAGTCGGTCGCTGCCAAAGCAAGACTCGAAGTCCTGAAACAAGAGAAACGCACTGTTGATGAATTCTTGGATGAATTTGAAGAACTCTTGAAACTGTCAAACCTTGGCGAAGAAACTGGGAAATACATCCTAGAGAAAAATGTCAACCGCAGAATCTCTGAACAAGTGGCTAGTGATGGCAAGACGTACACCGATTACGCAAAGGAGATCCGAAACAAGGGACGACAGATGGAAGGACACGCACTGGTCATCCGAGGTGGCGGCGACATGCACACCGGATCGGGTACCACTTATGGTGGTCAGGGCAAGGCCATGGAGATCGACAAAGCAGGAGTAGCCCATTGCTACAACTGTCAACGCTTTGGTCATCTGGCTAAAGACTGTAGCGCTCCAAAGAAGAAAGATGGTCGCAAGTGTTTCAACTGTGACCAAGAAGGCCATATCGTGCGCAACTGCCGCAAGCCAAAGAAGAACTCTGGAAGGGTTAGGAAGGTGTCCGAGGAAGATGCTGAGAATGATGAAACCACAATCTTAGAAGCCGACGAGAAGGATTTTCCTGAAGGGTCTGATTAAACGACGCTAAGTCGTGACCCTTATCTATTAAACAGACTTGCTTGCCTTGTATGACTGCGGACAATAGAACCTATGTCATCCCTGCCAAGCGAGCTGCTGCGTCGACTAAGATTGTGAAGGGAGATAAACCTCCGAAAAGACGAGAAATCAGGCTGTTAGCTCAGCTCAGGACACAACGAGGACCAAAGGTTATCCGACCTGAGGTTGACAGCGGATGTGAACGCACATGCATCCATCCCAGAATAGTACACGAACAGAACCTCCCCATGCGAGGAATACCGCCCATAGCAATTCTAAATGCGGATGGATCACCAAATCGACAACAGAAAGTGAGCCAACTTGCCGAAGTCAAGCTGGATTTAGGAGCACATCAGGAAACCATAGAAGCAATGGTACTGGACATTGGGAGAATGGACATGCTCTTGGGACATGACTGGTTGGTACACCACAACCCCACAATCAATTGGACAACCGGTGCTGTAACATTCAACCAGTGCCCAACAACATGCCAAACCAAACATTCGGACTTCAGGGTCAACCTTGATGGTTGCAAACACCGGGTTCACATGGTTGAAGTGCGTGACAAGGATGCACCCAAGAAGTCAGATCAGAAATGGAAGCCTGGAAACCCTATCTTAAAAGCCGTCACTCCCACACCACCTCCCACAACCAAATGACCCTCATATGTTGAACGATTTGCTCATCTTTTCGAGAAAGAGAACTTTGACAAGATCCCAAAGGAGAGGGAATGGGACCATGGTATCAAACTTACACCGGACACACCAAAGGAACTAGGGGGAAATACATATCCCATGACGCAAAAGGAACAAGAGGAATTGGACGCATTCATTGACAAGGGTCTAGCAACCAGAAAGATCTGCCCGTCCAAATCCCCTTATGCCTCCCCTTGCTTCTTCATCAACAAGAAGGATGGCTCCAAACGATTGGTACAAGATTACCGCATGGTCAATAAATTCACGGTCAAAGACAAGTTCCCACTCCCACAAATATCCGATCTCTTGGACGTACTGAAAGATGCGGTCTACTTCAATAAAATGGACATCATGTGGGGCTATAACAACGTCCGGATTAAGGAGGGCGATGAATGGAAAGCTGCCTTCCTCACCAGTCGAGGATTGTTCGAACCATTGGTCATGTTTTTCGGTCTTTGCAACTCCCCGGGAATGTTCTCTTGAATGATGGCTAGTCTATTCCGGGACCAGATCCGCCGACGTATCTGCGTGATCTACATAGATGACATCGTGGTTATCGGTAAAACCAAGGAAGAACTCGCGCGAAACACTGAAGAAATCCTACAGATCCTATTGGACAATAATTTGTTCCTAAAGGAGAAGAAGTGTTTATGGGAAGTAATGAAATGTCCTATATTGGGATATGTGGTTGGTGAGGGACATGTTGAGATGGAAACTGAGAAGGTGGATACAATTCGAAACTGGCGAGCACCCACATCAAAAAAGGAAGTTCAGAAGTTCCTTGGATTTGCTAATTTCTATCGACGTTTTATTGAAGGGTACTCAAACATCGCAAAACCTCTCACCACGCTCACAGGCGGTATGGCGTTTACTTGGGGACCAACAGAGCAGCAAGCTTTTGAAGGTCTCATATGGGCAATTACATCGGCACCAGTCTTGGCATTACCGAAACCAGAGGGACAGTTCAGGGTTGAAACCGATGCATCGGGCTATGCAATTGGAGCAGTACTCTCTCAGAAGCAAGACGACAAATGGCACCCCATCGCGTTCTTGTCGCGGACCATGTCCGCGGCCGAACAGAATTACGAGATATACGACAAGGAACTTCTGGCAGTCGTGGAAGCATTAAAAGATTGGAGACACTATCTGCTCGAAGCCAGGGAACGTTTTGAAATCTTGACCAATCACAAAAACCTGGAATATTTCCGTCGTCCTCAGGACCTGAATCAACGACAGCGACGCTGGAAAATGAAGTTACAAGACTATGACTTCGAATTACGGCATGTGCCCGGCAAGACCAATGCGAAAGCGGACATCCTGTCACGCTTACCCTGGTATGAAGCGGAACTCGAACCACAGGACAGTGACCAAATGCTCAAGGAGGGACTATTCTTGAAACGGTTGGAATCAGAAGATGTGGTACAAATGGAGATGTTCACAGAGGAACAATTCTTTGAAGGGGGTGAAACATCTGATTCCATCAAAATTGGAAACGTCACGACCATCGAAAATCCGTGGATTGCACGCATCAAGGGTTCAAACCGCATGGAGACAGAAGTAGCCCAGGGTCTAAAGAAGAATCCTCATTGGTATCAACAGGAAAACGGCATCACATATGCAGGCGAACGAGTCTATGTCCCGCCAGATCCACAATTGCGACAAGAATTGATGTTTGAATCACACGATGCACCAGTGGCTGGACATCCAGGACAGTACCGGACACATGAACTCCTCACTCGCACCTACTGGTGGCCTACCATACTGCATGATGTGAAGAAGTACGTGAAGGGTTGCGACACTTGTCAATGCAACAAGATTAACCGACAAAAGCGACATGCTCCGCTACATCCCCATGCAGCACCAAGTCACCCATGGGAAGACATAGGAATCGATGTTGTGGGACCGATACCAGAATCTGATGGAAAAAACGCAATTCTGGTCATCACGGATAGACATTCGAAGATGCTTCACCTCATTCCGACAACTGTGGAACTATCGGCTGAAGGATTAGCCAAGATCTATCGGGATCAGATAGGGAAGCTTCATGGGATCCCCAAGAAGATCATCAGCGATAGGGGACCACAGTTCGCTGCGAAGTTCATGGAGATACTCTGCCGCATGTTAGGGATCAAGAGGAACCTGTCCACCGCATACCACCCACAGACTGATGGACAGGCCGAGCGATCGCATCAGGAAACAGAAGCATTCTTACGAAACTTTGTCAACCATCTACAGGATGATTGGGCTGAATGGATCGCAATCGCAGAGTTCCAGTACAATGACAAAGAACACCAGGCAACGAAGCACACCCCATTCTACCTCAACTACGGTTTACATCCGTGGAAGGGAGAACTCGTGTTAGAAGATACCAATCCGGCTGCCAACGACTTCTTGAAAAAACTCAAACAGGCACGAGAAGAAGCCAATGCTGCGCTGAAACAAGCACAGGATCAGATGAAGAAGACAGTTGACACACAGCGAAGTCCGTCTCGGGACTACCGCATCGGAGACAAGGTGTGGCTGGAAGGGACTAACATCAGGACCGATCGACCCTCAAAGAAACTTGATGCACTCCGACATGGACCATTCAAAGCCCTAGAGAAGAAAGGAGCTAGCACGTACCTTCTTGATCTTCCAAAGACTTGGAAGATGATTCACCCTGTGTTCAACAAGACCCTGTTGTCACCATATGAAACTCCGAAGTACGCCATCCAGAAAAAGAAACCAGCCCCTGATCCGATCATCGTCGAAGGACAAGAAGAGTACCATGTGTCTACGATCCTGGACTCTCGAAAGTTCCGTGGAAAGATCCAGTACCTCGTCCAGTGGGAAGGATATGGCCCAGAAGAGAACACATGGGAACCGCGAGCTAATGTTCAGAACGCTCAAGATTTGATCCGTGATTTCCATCGGCAGAACCCGTCACGTCCACGATAAAAGACACCCGTTGAAATCAGCAACAGCATCGACCTCATCAGTCAAAAACCCACCGAGTTCTCCGCTCCATCTTCAATATAGCTACTCCATTCTTCCTCTATCTCTCCAACATCCTCCGCACCATGTCCACCGCCACCACCACATCCACTGAAACCAACCCCGCCATCACTGCCCTCATGGGTGAAGCCCTCTCCATGAGAGACCAGATCCACACGCTAGAAGCCTCGCTCGCCAACATCCTGCATCGACAGATGCACATCCGCCTCCATTCTTTATCCGACCTCCCCGTCGCACCAACCCCCGAAGAGAAACAAATCCTCGGGAACTACACCCGTACGCTGGTCGTTGAAAACCGGCGCATCCGACTAGCCGTCCGGAGTCTCGAGCTCGCCGTCGCCATCAACGAAGAGCTAATAGATGATTGGAGCCTCAAGGAGAATGGCTCCTGGACAAACAACGACAATGCTGGAGGATGGGGACAATGACTCTGTGAGGACACAGAGCTTGAGGAGGGGAACATGTTACGGACTTACCGGTTTGTATGTTACGCACTTTTCCCTTGCATTGTACCTTCGTTATTTCTTTGACTCATCGGACCGCTTATTCACTTACCTTTACTCTACCATTCTCCTTTAGTATACTTTGCTCCCGCGCTGACTCGCACTCCGCAGTAGGGATTACTCAGTCTGCAGTCATCTGACTCACTTCGCACTGCCTTTCTGCAGTTACTGACTCATCCGCACTGCCTTCCGCAGCTACTGACTCACTCGCTACTGCTCGTAGCCAGTACTATATAAACCCCATGTACCATAGCTACATTCCTTAGATTTAGCAATCACTTTGCTCTTCGCCTTTCCACTTCCTGCATACTCTGCCCGAACCTTGGAACGGTTTGTTAAGCATAACACATGGATTGGGACTCGACGACGTGAGTTTCAACGACACACGTCGCTCGGCATTGATGCCAAGCACTCTCAGCAATTGCCGAGAGTCGACCCATACATAAGTCGAAACCTTCCCACACTCTTTTTTATCCCCCACCTTCACTCCACCCAGCCGCCCCTCGTGCACAATGGCGTTGACTGACACACAACGGCCCCCTCTAACACCTAACAGCCTCCTTCGCACCCAACGGCCCCCTCGTGTGCCCAATGGCCGCCCCTCATGCCCAATGGCCCTCTAACGCCCAACGGCCTCCTCTAATGCCCAATGGCCGCCTTGCGTCCCCAACACTGTCAACTCACACCCAGCACCCTTCCTTCATGCACACTGGCCGCCCCTCATGCCCAACGGCCCTCCCTCTATCGCCCAATGGCCGCCTCGCGTCCCCAGCACCATTGATTCACGCCCACCACCCTTCCTTCACGCACACTGGCCACCCCTCATGCCCAACGGCCCCTATTAGCACCCAACGGCCGCCTCGTGTCCCCAACGCTGTCGACTCATGCCCACTGGACACGTGCCCAACAGCCCCCTTTTGTGCCCAACAGCGTCGACTGACACACAAGAGCAGATGGGGGTGGGCTGAGGCCACGGAGGACCAATGGAGGAGGTACGATGCGCATGCGCAGCACTGGGCTCTGTGCGCGTGTCCTTGATGTTGTTTAACATGTAATATATTGGTTTAAACTGGTCTAAACCAGTTTGGTCTCACTTTCTTGAGGTGAGAGGGACTGATGCACCGGTCTTGCATTGGTCCGGTTCGGTTTTTTCGGAATCATGTGAACCGAAAAATCAGTCTCGGTCTCAGTCTCAATATTTTGAGGGTCAAAAACCGGACCAAATCGGACCTTTAAACACTAGTCATTCACGTGAATGACATGGGGATCAACATGAACCCCAAAAATGAACTGACAATATGGCAAGCTAAGCTCGCCCAAGAAAGTATGGGTGGCGAAAGATCTCGCCAACAAAAATGACTATAGTTCATTGAACTAAGAGTGGTGAACCGTGACATGGGGATTATATGTCCCCATATAACATGTACATAGATGGCATATGAAGATACCATCATATGAAAGGCATGAAAGATGTTGCCAAAGAAAGATAGAAATGACAACATGTCGTTTAGGATAGGTTCATGTGAACATGGGGATTCTCGCGAACCCCAGAAATGAACAAATGACATGGCAAGCTAAGCTTGCCAAAGATAATATACTTGGCGGAGGTCTCGCCAATGAAAAAATGAACATATGTTGTTTGTTGAACAAAAAGTCATGGACCACGACTTGGGAAATATAACTCCCAATATGATGGACATAAAGATGGCATACAAAGATACCATCATATGAAAGAATCAAAAAGGTTGTTGCAAACGATGAGGGATAAATTATCCCTGGAGGACAAGTGAGGGAAGTTGCCTCACAGGAACTATGAAGTACTTTGTTGTGGTACGAAGCAAGAAGGGGAGGAAATCAGCACATAGTTGTCCCACGAATCCACCCCAAAAATGGAACAAGCAGGTTTAAATAAACCTGCACGGACAGAGATGACTGTGAAACATGAGAACCAGTGGAAACGAAAGGTGTCATTCCCACAATAGTCATCAAATGACAGGTGGTACAATAGCACCACTTCATAATATACAAGGTGTCAATACACCTTGCACATTTAAAGAAAATGTGCCATGAAACCAAGCAGGCTCGAAAGAACCTGCACCAAGGATGACTCAAGAGTCATCCATGATGAGAATGACCAAAGATGTGGTCATCGTCAACCATGGAGGAGTCAAGAGACCCCTTGGTTATGATTGGTTAAATAGAGATATAGGACGACACCAGTCATTCACAAAAAAGTTCGGTAACAATTACCGAACGGCGTGAAAACACCACAGAGAGGTCAAGAAGGTTCAATAGAACCTCCGAAAGCTTTAGGCTCATCTGAGCCTGAAACGGAGATGAGTACTGATGCGAAGCTGGTACATGAGAAAAGCACATTGGATGACAATGAATGTCGTCCAGAATACGGACCTGGGGAACTCAAAAGATCTTCCCAACAAAACTGGAGATGTAATATCGCCCAGTTACCAAAACGACAACACATCGTTTGGAAAACAAAAAGTTGGAAAATGTGACAGGGGAAAATGAATGTCCCCAACTGGCAAAAAGGAGGGCCAACTCGGGACCCTCAATATATGCTTCAGTGTAGGAATGAAGCAAGAAGGGGAGGAAATGGGGTAGCAATTGCCCCAATGTCTCCCATTGGCATTGCAAACAACAAGATGTTGTTCAGGACAATCAAATTATGATTGAAACGACAGCGCCGATGGCACTGTCCATGTACTCTAAACGGGTACAAAGTATCCTGATGTATTCAACAAACACTGTATGAAAGAAGCAGGTTCAAATGAACCTGCATTGTGTTGCGTCAAAACCTCAATTATTAGATGACCATCTGGTTGCCACAGGGAATCCAATGATTCCCTGCACCTTGTCATAGAGAAACTGATTTATGAGTCAGTTTATAATGGAGATAGGACCTAGGGGGACAACAGTCACCCCCCCCCCCCCCTGAATGACAGATGATGCCCGATGCACCATCCCCACTTAAGACAGCAGGTACCACATACCTTTGTAAGTCCAGTCGACGCACAATGATGCATGTCCTAGTCGCAGCCTATCTGGATGATGACAAATGTTATCAGTAATGATGGACAATGCCAATGGCATTGTCCCCACTTGCAAGTGGAGGTACAGCATACCTCCCTATACCCAAACAATGCGCAATGATGCACATCCCAAACCTCCACATAGTGAAAGGTCGAATGCCCACCATTGGTGAGCACTGCTCAAGCCGGGTTTCATCAATAATGACAAACACCGACAATGGGGCGGTGTTGTCAGCCCCCCCAATGGACAATGGAGGGTAGAAATTAGTGTTTGAGGGTTCAGTTCGGTTCGGTTTTTTGCCCCCAAAATGGGTGGACCGAGACCAGACCGGTCTTTCAATCACTCAGAAATACTATAGACCGAGACCGAACCGGGGGGAACCGGTCTCGGCATGTTATTTTGCTTGGACCGGACCAGTCCAAACTGGTCTGAACCGGTCGTAACTAAGTATTACAGTAATAATTTAAAAATGCGTGTTGGGTGCAAGACGACACTGTTGGACGTGAGTGGGGGGGCTGTTGGGCATGAGTTGAGGCCGTGGGGTGCAAGTGAGGGGCCGTTGGTTGTGAGAGGAGGCTGCTGGACATGAGAGTGGGCTGTTGCACGCGAGTGGGGAGCGTTGGGTGCGAGAAGGTGCCATAGGGCATTAGAGAGGGCCGTTGCGCGCTAGCATAGGCCGTTGGGCATGCGAGGGGGACCTTGGGCGTTAGAGGCAGCTGTTGGGCATGATGGGCAGCCGTTCGGCACGAAGGGAGGGCGCTGGGCGTTAAAGGGCGCCGTTGGGCACAAGAGGGGGCGTTGGGTGCGCAGGGAGGCTGTTGGGCGGTAGAGGGGGCCGTTGGGCATGCAGGGAGGCCGTTGGGCGTTAGAGGGGGCCATTGGGTGCTAGTAGGGGCTGTTGGGCATGAAGGGGCATTAGAGGGGGGCATTGGGCACAAAGGGAGGCCGTTGGGCATTAGAGGGGGCTGTTGGGCATGAGGGGCAGCCGTTGGGCAGCGGTAGTGGCCATTGGGTGGAAGTGGAGCCAGGTGGAGTGGAGGTGGGGGGATAAAAGAAGTGTGGGAACGTTTTGTTGGCTGTCTGTCAAATTATGGTTCGAGTTTCGGCGATTGCTGAAAGTGCTTGGCAGTCAATGCCAAGCGATGAGCATTGATGAAACATAAGGCCTCAATGCCCAAACCATGGCATCACAGGCCTCAAGATAGCTTTGACTTTTTAATAGATGTATATAGAGTCATAAAAAGTATATATATAGTTGGGAACTCAAGCTATATATACCAGAGAATTTGTATTCTAAAATGATGCATCAAAACACACTGTAAATCATGATGAACAGTGCATCATCATGGGTTTTCTCAAACACAAAAACAACCTTTTGTTACTTCCTCCCTTCCACAACCACTGTAGTCTATATGTACTGTATATATACCATTGTAACATTGTATGTAAATCTACTCAGACCATTCAAATCAAGCCCAAGGACTTAATAAGGTGAATAGAAGCAAAACACAGCACATCTGTTTTTCAAATTTGGTGCATTCATTATGGAGATATAACACTTTTACTGAAATATGCACATTTCATCATTTCTATCTTATCTAGAGATCTAAAAATTATACAAGGTGTTTCAGAAGGTGAATACATATATATTGATGATTTCTATCATGTTAAACTATTATTAGATCATGAGGAAGGCACCGCACGCGCCTGCGCAATGCATTTGCATGTTGTTTACTGTTGTTTGGTGTAAAGCGTTGCATCGCTATATGCTCAAATCCGTGGCGAAAATTCATAAAATAAATACATATTTATTGACATATGATACTCTGGTACATAATTGATATAGTCTGTAAGCTTACTTGCTCCTGTGTAGCCATATTAAGGAGAAATGCGATGTTTTTTGAGTTTGTTTACATATATTTGACACATTTGTTGTGCGCGTGTTGCGCATCATCCAACGTCGAATTGACGCATCCGCCCATTGCTCGCTCCGCAATGAGAGGCACACAGATATAACAAAAATAACACAGTAATAATAGTACAGATACAACAAAAATAGCACTGTAAACACAGATACAAAAAAATAACACTGTAATCATATGTTTTAGCTATGTTTTCACCATGTTTCACTCAATTCTTAACCTTTGTGACTCTGAGCAAGAGTTTATATACAAACTAGAAATGTATTCCACTCAGTTGTAGCTTCAAAACAAGCCTTAGACCAATGAAATTGGACTATAGATATCTAGAATATTATGCAGATTACTGAAAAATCTCCAAAAATTGTAGAATATTAGGGGGGGGGGGGGGGTTGGAGGTGTATCCCAAAGGGCAAAAAGACCGGTCTAGACCTGTTTAGACCGGTCTTTTTGCAGTCTAAGTCAAAAAAAAAATCTACACTGAACTGCAGTCTAAATTTTCTAAAATGTATAGACCTTAGACTGTGGTTCAATCCAACGTGGTCTATTTTTCAGTTCAGTTAAGTCCAGTTCAGGTCTATGTAGACTGAACCTTCAAACACTAGTAGAAATGCCCTTGTCCCTCTCCGATTCGTGCTCCCCATGAGTCTTGACAATGGTGGCCGACTAACGTCGCTCGCCACTGTATGTGCCCCAGTCATCAAGCAGATAGGCATCAAGCTATGAGAGACGAGGCTCATGGAAGAGCCTCGAAAGGTGGTGATCACCAAGAAGCTCATTTATCAACAAGCGATAAACAGTCAAACAAATCAACGAGGTCCTGTGACCTCACGTGACCATGTGACCATGCATGTTCGACAATTCAGCAAGTGTCTAACAACAAGTTGAATGTTGACTTGATATGAGCTGCCCTACCTCCGTTGAAACCTTGGGAATGATCGGGAGGGGTCCAATGACCCCTGATTGGCTCAAGGGTTCAACAAAGGTGGTGTGACTCATTCTAAATTATTATTGTTTATCCTTTTATTCTATTGGAGTCCAAAGACTCCAGATTATACCCATGACCATGAATCTTCATGGTCAATGCTTCAAGAACTCAAATTTGTTGGAGGCTGTTGAGAATACATTCTAGACGGATGTCTCGACAGTCAATCACATGTCTATAGACATGTGTATTCCCATATGGAGTTACATATGGAAGTGTTCTAGACTTAGAACAATCTAGACTCGCTCTAGATCTCTGACTCATTAGATATGTGTCAGACGTGCATAACATATGTCATGTTATGTCACATCATGTGCTTGTCACACTATGTGACTATAAGTCACATATTACCATATACGTGAGTTTATGGTTCTGCGACAGAGCTCAGTTTGTACTTGTTTGTACATGGTCTGTGCGCATCCTTGTAGGTATAAATACTCGATGTATCTGTATCTGCAATAATAGGACTTTTACCAAGTACCTTCATCGCTCAAGCTCTTCTCGCTCTTCTTACCTCCAATGTGAGTATCTTACCTAGGCTTCCCTGCGTATGTAGGTGTGCTGTTCGATAGGTTATGGGCCCCGGATTGCCCAGTACAGTCTGCGCACTCTAACGGAGTTGCTGCGACTGTCTAGCCTGTTAGATACTAACCTGGCCTAGCCAGTGAGCGCGAGTTTTAAAAGCGCCCTTTGGGCTGCTACCGCCTCTTTAGCTAGTAGCATAAACTAGTCTAAGTTAGTTATCTGGTTTGATACTCGGAGGTTCCAGACTAGTGAGCGCCCTTTGGGCTGCACCTAGTTCTGATGTCCAAGACTAGCAAAGCGCCCCTAGGGCTGCATCTAGTTCTTGATCTAGACTAAGGCCTTTTATGGCCTATGTCTATATTTGGACATTTTGTATAAAGCCTGTGGCTTGAGCGCCTTGATCGGCGGCCGCCACACCCCTGTGAAAAACCCTCTCTTGTATCTGCGCCTTCTTTTGGCTGCGATCTAGATTTGGGGTTTTCTCACGCTGTGTCATGTCCTGTCTGGCATTTGGTTTTAACCAAATTGAGTATATCTCGATGTGCTGACATTCGGACATTACGATTCTCAGGAACTTTCTGTTCCTTGAACCTTTTTCGTCGATCAATCTTGATCTGTTGCACCCTGTACCTGATAGAAGCGCCCTTTTTGGGTTGCCTCAGGGACTTCCCATTTTTTTTTATGGTTGCACGATCTCAGATTTGATGCTGACTTAAAATCGTTCCTAGATGAAAGGATCTTGCATCTGCTTCCATTATGGTTTCATTCAAGCAAACCATTGGTCACACCATGACATCCGCGTTATTCAGCGTGATGATGGTTTCCACAGACGACACCTCTGTACTCTGGATTGCATGGTCACACCACGCATTCGGAAGGTGAAAGTCACGCAGTTGCGATACGGACGGCATGCACGCCATATCTGTACTCGCAAATGTGGAAAGAAAAAAGCAGTATGTGTCCCCATCTACATTCTCTTCACTCGTTGAACTATGACTCTAGGATCCCTGGGCGCCACGCCCGAGTAACATCCGGAGAGCTCGAACGAGGGACTTACCGTCCCCCTTCAATCATAGTGACGATGAAGAAAGGAGAATCACACCCGAGGTTACACCCGGGGTAATAAAGATGGAGCAATCGCCTGATCTATAGGCGACCGTCTTTATGTAAATACCACAGCATTGTGACCCCTAGTCACATAAATAAAGGCTATTACATAAAACTCTCTCTGACATGTGTCACAAACAATTCAGACAATACCTCTTATCGGTTCAAATTGGTCTTGAATATTTGTTGACCACTGTTTCTTTTTAGAAACAAACATGTCTTCAATCACTTCTTTGATTGCTGTTCCCGTTCTTGACGGCACAAACTACCCTGAGTGGGCGAACACCATGTGTTCGTTCCTTAGATCTCAGGATTTGTGGCAAATTGTTGATGGTGCTGAGAAGCGACCCTTGATGTCTGCTAACCTTACAAGGAAAGCCCATGCAACTAAAGTCAAGGCATGGAACATTAGGGATCAAATGGCTTTAGCCAATATTCGACTTCGTGTCGACCCGTCGATCAAACTCACCAAAAATATGTCTTCTGAGACTTGGTTTGAGTTAAAGAATAGGTTCGGACGAGCTGTTTATGAAACAGTTCTGTCTGACATTCGTGCTGCATTGTCCTTCAAACTTTCTATGAAGCGACAACCTGCAACTGAGATTGATTATCTTGATAAAATCTTTGATCATCTCGGCGCACATCATTCTATTTCTCCATCGACTCGGGCCCTAATGCTTCTATCTGCCCGACTTTTCCATAGAAACCCTTCTTTACAATAATGATCTCACCTATGATAAGGTTCGAGAATTGATTGTTGAAACATACAATCATCATCATGTTGATCCTGTTCCCGATTTGTCACTTGAGGATTACCTTTACGGCATAGGTATCTCCTATGATCCTCAACCGACATCGTGCGATGTTTTTCATCAGCCGTTTCGGAACTTATGGAAAAAGAAGTCTTTCTTATCTGCACCAACAGACCCTGGTGCTCTGCGCTACTCTAGCTGCGTCGCCGGTCTGGTGCATGATGCCGTCATAACAGAACAATGCAAGGGTCCACCCGTCGACAATTACAACATAGCGTTTCCACGCCTGGACCTTATAACAGCATGATCATTGTGTAGAATGATTGTATTTTCTTTCTTTGCAATCAATACATTGATTTGCAATGTGTTCATATTTTGAACGAAAGAAAGAGAGGTTTAAAAATGCAAATGCATTTTATGTTCAAATAACTTATATCCAATCTGGAATAATTCCAATAAGTTGGATGTGCTGTTGAGCCACCTACTATAAAGGAAACAGCTTAATAAGCTTGTCAAGAAGACTGCGCGAGTCATTAATTTGTCTTTCTGCTGCGTCTGTCTTTCCTTTTCAGGAATTTATATTCCACCTTATATTGGATAAGACAAAAAAAATGATTTCAAAGCATTTAAAAAGTAATCTTGTATTCGTGCGCTATGGCATTTGCATAACACTTATTCTGCGCCTTGACAGGCTGCGATAGTGTTCAGAAATTGTCATTCTAGCTGCCAATATATAATACTTTATTATGCGAAGAAGAGTTTTTCAACCCTTCAACCTAAATTGATTCAAATTGGTCTAGCCAACCAATCTTGTTCCTCCACTCTTTCACCAAAAAGTAGTGATGATTTGGGGCAATGCAAAGCTTCTTATCTGAACTCTCCATTTCTTGCATGGGAATGATCTCTGATGCATCTTGCGCCTTTTAGGCTAGCATTGCATTTTGACTTGTAAGGCATCTGCGCTTTAATCAAGCAGCGATGGCCTTGTCACAGAATCATATAGGGATGACCGTGATGGTACACACCCTATGGCAAAAATGGATATAGTCAAAAAATCAGATTGTATCACAGCTTACAAATATTGCTGGAATAAATCGCCTGAGAGTAATTACCTCAGCATAACTTGGAGAGTAATTCCTCCGCAGTTTGCGATTAATTTTTCTGCATGAATTTCTGGTTTCCCAACCAAGTTCTGCATCTATTTCAGTATATGCTCTTTGAAAGCCAAAGATACATGGGAAATGATTGCCATACTTGACTGTGAAAAGGGGGAGAATATAGAGAAGCATTTTAATGGCAGCATTCTGCGCTATTTGCTTTGCGATACCATTGCTAGAAAACTGATCTTTGATCTTTTGATCTCACCATCAGATGCATTGCTTCGTATACAACACTCTATAGGTTGTACCATTAAAGGAGCGCCGTGACCGCTGCATACTTATCAAATGGTCAACTTGAACAAAAGAAAAAGCTTATCCCAGCTTATACCCCTATGATTTCTCACCTAGAAACGATGAATTCTGGATAAAAGAGAATATCATATGAATCGATCCGTTAGTCTTATCAGACTATTGTTGGGTTCTATTCCCAAGTATATCTTCCATGATTACTTGATGAAGCATCTTAATTGATGGCTTACTAATAATGCATTAATTTGCATTATATGGTTCTTGGAATACCAAGATTACTATTGTTTGCATGAAACACATCAGAGTGCTTGTTACACTCTTAAGATTTGGATCAACCCATCATCTGATCTGCGCCTTGTTTTGGCTGCGACAATGATCCGGTTCTTGCATTGAGTAGAGCGCCTGTGTTGGCTGCCTCCTTTGACAAACAAGACCAAATAACACCCTCACGCGTTATTGTTGTATCATGCAACAAACATAGTAAATCTGTGTTGATGCCTTAGAGTGGATTCTCTATTGACCTCTGAACATAAATCGGTTGTTCACCAACATAAGTATTACCAACCACAAAGAACTACATTGCAAAGTCATTTATTTGACTATAATCTGCAATATTGCTTGCACATCATCACATATAACAGTTGGCTTGATTGCCTATAAAATCTGTAAAATGTACTCCACGGAATTGGTTTTCAGGGGGAGTTAATTCATTCTCTATTAACCCTAAAAAAACAATCCACATGATGTTTGCTTGTCTAGCCTTTGCATAACAATGTGCGCCCCTTTGGGCTTGCCACAGTTACTAGGCTTGATTATATCTGCGCTCAAATAATGGCTGCAATATCAATCATTGCGATTATATTTTGCAATAGCTTGGATAGTACGTCAGACGATATGGGAAACGATGACGGAACCACCAGCTGTCTCAGATATTATATTCTGAAGACTCAACGTCCACTATGACGATAAACTGGACCCTACTCCGGAACAGAGCATAAACTATCACAGTGGACTCTGAACCTAACTAGTTCATCCACATCCCTGAAGTCTGGAGTATTACACTCGACTCAGATGACATTATCTATAAGCACACCTTAAAAGTGTTGCCATGATAATATTACATACTCAGGATAAAGGCACCCTTGTCTAAAAATCCATGGTTGTTAGCGCCTTATTTGGCAGCTTCCCAGAGTATAAATAAGCTATTTATAGCTTACATCATGCCAAGCATGATATCATCAGTTGGTTAAATGACCCTTTGAGCCAGATCAAGTCTAACGAGCTCTTAATTGAGTTATGTCTTCTGACTTATCCCCGGCCTTAGTGCCACATGCTCTTTCCATACTAGTTCTTGCGCTACTACTGGCTGCAACTACTATGTGATCCATAAAAAACTGAGTACCACTACGTCTTGAGCGCCTTCTTGGGCTGCCTGCATTGGTAGTCTCATTTTTTGTGTGAATCATGGTCAAAACCATTGATACTCGTCTGGAATGACAATAAACTATCACACGTGGTTTGCTGATGCAATCAGGCCAAACACCTGACTCAGCATGGTCCGTGCGAGATAGGCAAAGCCTTAAATACGCTCCTCAAAGTTGAGTTTTAGAGCAGGCTTCCAATGGCATTCTTCGCCTACTTCTCCACCGCCTTTTACACTCGCTTCGCACATGCCGGCCATCTGGCGCATGTTGCCTCGACCAACGCCAGCACCACCACCACCACCACTACTGCAGCTGGCGATGCCGCTGCTTCTTCATCGCCCTCTGGCAATAACACTGCCATGACCACCGACGATAAGACGTCAAGGAACGACGAAGGAAAAACTAAAGTAGGTAGTGGTAGAAGTAATTAAATAATCAATTACTTCAGTGGCTGCTCTAAGCGCTACACTGGCTGCTTCAAGCGCCATTATGGCTGCATGATTATTGCGCTATTTCATGTCTCTCAAAGGTATTTTTATCCTTTGATGATCTATTGATCTCAGATTGACTTCTGATGAGACCTGTCTATTCTTGTTTTGGAATTAGACTTATGGGTCTCTGATAAGACCTTCAATGACAGCGTATGCTAAACGACACAGCAGATCCCCTTTAGCGCCCTTATGGCTGCTGCCATTTATTTTGGCTCTTCACTAGGACTTGAATGTCTTCTTGTGAACAAGTATTGAAACCTGACGGAATCACACTTGAGGGGGAGTGTTGAGAATACATTCTAGACGGATGTCTCGACAGTCAATCACATGTCTATAGACATGTGTATTCCCATATGGAGTTACATATGGAAGTGTTCTAGACTTAGAACAATCTAGACTCGCTCTAGATCTCTGACTCATTAGATATGTGTCAGACATGCATAACATATGTCATGTTATGTCACATCATGTGCTTGTCACACTATGTGACTATAAGTCACATATTACCATATACGTGAGTTTATGGTTCTGCGACAGAGCTCAGTTTGTACTTGTTTGTACATGGTCTGTGCGCATCCTTGTAGGTATAAATACTCGATGTATCTGTATCTGCAATAATAGGACTTTTACCAAGTACCTTCATCGCTCAAGCTCTTCTCGCTCTTCTTACCTCCAATGTGAGTATCTTACCCAGGCTTCCCTGCGTATGTAGGTGTGCTGTTCGATAGAGGCTACTATGACCTCCCACTTCAATCTCCTCACGCGAAGTCAAGTGGAGATCACAGCAGCAATCTTGAAGGGGGATATGTAACGAGTGGGATTGACATGGTCATCAGTTGGTCATTGGAGTTACTGTACTAGGCTGAGCACAGCCGCTTATGTAACAGAAGCCTTTTACCTCGCACGACATTGTACAGCCAATACCATATTTTGGTCAAGCTTATCTTGTTCTGTGAGATTGAGGGCTTTTCATGTAACTCTTGTTACACTGAGGGTATCAGGAGTGGTGTCGGTGTTGAGGTTGTGTAAACAGATGAATTCAAGGTAGGAGTTGACTGCTGAACCATATGATAACCAAGAGTTGTTGGTGATCGCCTGTTCCAGCATGACTGCATGGGCATGGTGCAGATGGTTGATGCTCCAGGCTTCCTGTCGAGATTGCCTAGAGTGCCGTGTGCTGCTAATCAACATCTGAGATGCCCCACTGTAACAAAGGGGGTGTGAAGGCAAGGATTTCTAGCTCATTTGCGATGGCCACATGAGAGGTGGTCAGCAGCTGCATTGAGCTCACCAGCTACATGTAGAACTTGGAGTTGCAGGTCATGGGTGAGGATGGTGTCGACAGCATACTTGATCAAGGGGTTGTAGCAGGGGAGGGCCCTGTCACGTAGCGTGTTTCTCAACATCAGAAAACATCGGATGAGTCGGAGTGGAGTAGCGGATGAGCGGATGCGACAAGTCTGATGTCTTGCAGAGAGGACCTGGCTTCAACTTGTGTGTTGTGCCCCATTCTTTGATGTGGTTCTAGATTTCAGATTGGCAGATGGCGGAGGTTGAGAGGAGCGGATGTGCGGAGTGGATGTGCGGAGATGTAGACGTGAGAAGGAGGATGAGGACGAAAGGCAAAGGAATAGATTGGTGAGACATATGGCAATGTTGTTACGGACTCTACGGTATGAGGACCACGTCATATCTTTTACTTATCGGCCCGACTCGGCACCCTCTTATGAACTGGCACGAAACGAGAGACTTGACCCCTTCTCGCGACCAACAGACGTGCAGGAACAGAGATTCCTTAGAGATTTACAGAGGAAATACTCTGAACGTTTTGCCACCGATTCCGCCGATGAGTCCCCTGACAAATTTACTTTTGACTCCGCGCAGTCAGATATCGAACAGACGCCTAGAACAGGGACTCATTTTCAATCCTTACCTGTATCCCGAACCCCATCTTCATCCCAACAACCCGACCCCTCTTCTCCTCCGCAGACTCTAGACATGGCAGAAGCCCCGGCTGTACAAACAATAGATACATCCAAGATCATCAAGGATCCTGGGATGTTCAAGGACAGATACACCTTTGGCGAGTGGTGGAAAGCCACCAAACTATACATCAGGTTCCAAAAGAGCCTCACAGACGATCAGAAGATTCTTGCGGTGTTATCCCGCATGATGGAAGGGTCCGGCAGACACTGGGCCAGTAACAAGTTAGACGCTCTTGCCATTGACAACGAGAACATCACCTGGCTAGGTTTTTCCGATGATATCGCCACACGATTCTCCATCGCCAACAAGTCGGTCGCTGCCAAAGCAAGACTCGAAGTCCTGAAACAAGAGAAACGCACTGTTGATGAATTCTTGCATGAATTTGAAGAACTCTTGAAACTGTCAAACCTTGGCGAAGAAACTGGGAAATACATCCTAGAGAAAAATGTCAACCGCAGAATCTCTGAACAAGTGGCTAGTGATGGCAAGACGTACACCGATTACGCAAAGGAGATCCGAAACAAGGGACGACAGATGGAAGGACACGCACTGGTCATCCGAGGTGGCGGCGACATGCGCACCGGATCGGGTACCACTTATGGTGGTCAGGGCAAGGCCATGGAGATCGACAAAGCAGGAGTAGCCCATTGCTACAACTGTCAACGCTTTGGTCATCTGGCTAAAGACTGTAGCGCTCCAAAGAAGAAAGATGGTCGCAAGTGTTTCAACTGTGACCAAGAAGGCCATATCGTGCGCAACTGCCGCAAGCCGAAGAAGAACTCCGGAAGGATTAGGAAGGTGTCCGAGGAAGATGCTGAGAATGATGAAACCACAATCTTAGAAGCCGACGAGAAGGATTTTCCTGAAGGGTCTGATTAAACGACGCTAAGTCGTGACCCTTATCTATTAAACAGACTTGCTTGCCTTGTATGACTGCGGACAATAGAACCTATGTCATCCCTGCCAAGCGAGCTGCTGCGTCGACTAAGATTGTGAAGGGAGATAAACCTCCGAAAAGACGAGAAATCAGGCTGTTAGCTCAGCTCAGGACACAACGAGGACCAAAGGTTATCCGACCTGAGGTTGACAGCGGATGTGAACGCACATGCATCCATCCCAGAATAGTACACGAACAGAACCTCCCCATGCGAGGAATACCGCCCATAGCAATTCTAAATGCGGATGGATCACCAAATCGACAACAGAAAGTGAGCCAACTTGCCGAAGTCAAGCTGGATTTAGGAGCACATCAGGAAACCATAGAAGCAATGGTACTGGACATTGGGAGAATGGACATGCTCTTGGGACATGACTGGTTGGTACACCACAACCCCACAATCAATTGGACAACCGGTGCTGTAACATTCAACCAGTGCCCAACAACATGCCAAACCAAACATTCGGACTTCAGGGTCAACCTTGATGGTTGCAAACACCGGGTTCACATGGTTGAAGTGCGTGACAAGGATGCACCCAAGAAGTCAGATCAGAAATGGAAGCCTGGAAACCCTATCTTAAAAGCCGTCACTCCCACACCACCTCCCACAACCAAATGACCCTCATATGTTGAACGATTTGCTCATCTTTTCGAGAAAGAGAACTTTGACAAGATCCCAAAGGAGAGGGAATGGGACCATGGTATCAAACTTACACCGGACACACCAAAGGAACTAGGGGGAAATACATATCCCATGACGCAAAAGGAACAAGAGGAATTGGACGCATTCATTGACAAGGGTCTAGCAACCAGAAAGATCTGCCCGTCCAAATCCCCTTATGCCTCCCCTTGCTTCTTCATCAACAAGAAGGATGGCTCCAAACGATTGGTACAAGATTACCGCATGGTCAATAAATTCACGGTCAAAGACAAGTTCCCACTCCCACAAATATCCGATCTCTTGGACGTACTGAAAGATGCGGTCTACTTCAATAAAATGGACATCATGTGGGGCTATAACAACGTCCGGATTAAGGAGGGCGATGAATGGAAAGCTGCCTTCCTCACCAGTCGAGGATTGTTCGAACCATTGGTCATGTTTTTCGGTCTTTGCAACTCCCCGGGAATGTTCTCTTGAATGATGGCTAGTCTATTCCGGGACCAGATCCGCCGACGTATCTGCGTGATCTACATAGATGACATCGTGGTTATCGGTAAAACCAAGGAAGAACTCGCGCGAAACACTGAAGAAATCCTACAGATCCTATTGGACAATAATTTGTTCCTAAAGGAGAAGAAGTGTTTATGGGAAGTAATGAAATGTCCTATATTGGGATATGTGGTTGGTGAGGGACATGTTGAGATGGAAACTGAGAAGGTGGATACAATTCGAAACTGGCGAGCACCCACATCAAAAAAGGAAGTTCAGAAGTTCCTTGGATTTGCTAATTTCTATCGACGTTTTATTGAAGGGTACTCAAACATCGCAAAACCTCTCACCACGCTCACAGGCGGTATGGCGTTTACTTGGGGACCAACAGAGCAGCAAGCTTTTGAAGGTCTCATATGGGCAATTACATCGGCACCAGTCTTGGCATTACCGAAACCAGAGGGACAGTTCAGGGTTGAAACCGATGCATCGGGCTATGCAATTGGAGCAGTACTCTCTCAGAAGCAAGACGACAAATGGCACCCCATCGCGTTCTTGTCGCGGACCATGTCCGCGGCCGAACAGAATTACGAGATATACGACAAGGAACTTCTGGCAGTCGTGGAAGCATTAAAAGATTGGAGACACTATCTGCTCGAAGCCAGGGAACGTTTTGAAATCTTGACCAATCACAAAAACCTGGAATATTTCCGTCGTCCTCAGGACCTGAATCAACGACAGCGACGCTGGAAAATGAAGTTACAAGACTATGACTTCGAATTACGGCATGTGCCCGGCAAGACCAATGCGAAAGCGGACATCCTGTCACGCTTACCCTGGTATGAAGCGGAACTCGAACCACAGGACAGTGACCAAATGCTCAAGGAGGGACTATTCTTGAAACGGTTGGAATCAGAAGATGTGGTACAAATGGAGATGTTCACAGAGGAACAATTCTTTGAAGGGGGTGAAACATCTGATTCCATCAAAATTGGAAACGTCACGACCATCGAAAATCCGTGGATTGCACGCATCAAGGGTTCAAACCGCATGGAGACAGAAGTAGCCCAGGGTCTAAAGAAGAATCCTCATTGGTATCAACAGGAAAACGGCATCACATATGCAGGCGAACGAGTCTATGTCCCGCCAGATCCACAATTGCGACAAGAATTGATGTTTGAATCACACGATGCACCAGTGGCTGGACATCCAGGACAGTACCGGACACATGAACTCCTCACTCGCACCTACTGGTGGCCTACCATACTGCATGATGTGAAGAAGTACGTGAAGGGTTGCGACACTTGTCAATGCAACAAGATTAACCGACAAAAGCGACATGCTCCGCTACATCCCCATGCAGCACCAAGTCACCCATGGGAAGACATAGGAATCGATGTTGTGGGACCGATACCAGAATCTGATGGAAAAAACGCAATTCTGGTCATCACGGATAGACATTCGAAGATGCTTCACCTCATTCCGACAACTGTGGAACTATCGGCTGAAGGATTAGCCAAGATCTATCGGGATCAGATATGGAAGCTTCATGGGATCCCCAAGAAGATCATCAGCGATAGGGGACCACAGTTCGCTGCGAAGTTCATGGAGATACTCTGCCGCATGTTAGGGATCAAGAGGAACCTGTCCACCGCATACCACCCACAGACTGATGGACAGGCCGAGCGATCGCATCAGGAAACAGAAGCATTCTTACGAAACTTTGTCAACCATCTACAGGATGATTGGGCTGAATGGATCGCAATCGCAGAGTTCCAGTACAATGACAAAGAACACCAGGCAACGAAGCACACCCCATTCTACCTCAACTACGGTTTACATCCGTGGAAGGGAGAACTCGTGTTAGAAGATACCAATCCGGCTGCCAACGACTTCTTGAAAAAACTCAAACAGGCACGAGAAGAAGCCAATGGGGCGCTGAAACAAGCACAGGATCAGATGAAGAAGACAGTTGACACACAGCGAAGTCCGTCTCGGGACTACCACATCGGAGACAAGGTGTGGCTGGAAGGGACTAACATCAGGACCGATCGACCCTCAAAGAAACTTGATGCACTCCGACATGGACCATTCAAAGCCCTAGAGAAGAAAGGAGCTAGCACGTACCTTCTTGATCTTCCAAAGACTTGGAAGATGATTCACCCTGTGTTCAACAAGACCCTGTTGTCACCATATGAAACTCCGAAGTACGCCATCCAGAAAAAGAAACCAGCCCCTGATCCGATCATCGTTGAAGGACGAGAAGAGTACCATGTGTCTACAATCCTAGACTCTCAAGAGTTCCGCGGAAAGATCCAGTACCTCGTCCAGTGGGAAGGATATGGTCCAGAAGAGAACAGATGGGAACCTCAAGCTAATGTTCAGAATGCTCAAGATTTGATCTGTGATTTCCATCAGCAGAACCCGTCTTGCCCACGATAAAAGACAGCTCTCAGAATCCATGACAAGTATCGACCTCATCAGTCAACCACACACCGAGTTCCCCGCTCTAGTCCTTTTCCCTGCCCAATATAGCCTCCCCCTTCTTCTTCTATCTCTCAACCATTCTCGCCGCCATGTCCAACACCACCATTACCTCCACCTCCACCACCGACATCAACCCCGCCATCGCCGCCCTCATGAACAAAGCACTCTCCATGAGAGACAAAATCCATGCTCTCGAAACTTCCCTTGCCGACCTCCTCCATCGCCAGATGCATATCCGGCTTCACTCGCTGTCCAACCTACCCATCGCCCCGAGTCCTGAGGAAAAACAAATTCTCGGAAATTACACCAGCACCCTTGTAATCGAGAATCGATGTATTCGGCTGACTATCAAAGGCCTCAAACTCGCCGTAGCCATCAACGAGGAGTTGATATATGATTGGAGCCTCAAGGAAAGTCCGAACTGGTCCGATCCCGGCAACAACAAGGGATGGGGACAGTGACTCTGTGAGGACACAGAGCTTGGAGAGGGGAACATGTTACGGACTCTACGGTATGAGGACCATGTCATATCTTTTACTTATTGGCCCGACTCGGTGCCCTCTTACGAACTTACTATGTCTAATGTCTACTTTCGCAACCTTCGATTCCCAGTCTGACTCATTACCTTACTTCATCATCCCCTTTAGTATACTTCGCTCCCGCGCTGACTCGCTTTCCGCAGTCAGCTTACTCACTGTACATAGCCTTCCGCAGTCGCCTTACTCATGCACACTGCCTTCCGCAGTACTGACTCATCCGCTACCGCCTATAGTCAGTACCTATATAAACCTCTTTTACTATAGTAGATTCCTTAGATTTAGCAATCACTTTGCTCTTCACCTTTCCACTTTCCTGCATACTCTGCCCGAACCTTGGAATGGTTTGTTAAGCATAACAAATGTATAGTGAGGTATAATATTTGAACTGAAGAACTAAGACAGAATTCGTACTACTTATAGTAAACCAGAAGTGGGTCAGTAACTACTATAGGTAGGGTGCGGATGTTAGAGTTACTCATCGGAGCAATCAGAGTACGGAGAGGAGCAAATGCGAAATGAACATCAAGGTGTCTATTTGTCAGCATGATTAGAATGTTAACCAGTAGAGATGTCAATAAGTACTATTATGAAAAGCATCGGATGTCGGATCGGATAAAATGTCAGAGTCGTTGGATGTGTTGGATGTATGAATTGCATGGTTATGACAGGCCTGGAGCATGTTGAACATGACGACCATGTTGTCACTGTCAGTATGGATTGCCATGTGGGAACTGTCAGATGCGGTGTCAGCTGTGTGTAGCAGGGCCAAGACAACACATAATAGTTCATATGGTAGAATTAATTCAGGGTCATCAGAAAGCCCTATGGGCACAGCCACATAGAACCCCTTGGCAGAAACAGGGTACCAGAAGCCCATTCCAGTCAGACAGGCATTGCAGTAGATCATGATATCAGCATTTTCAATAGGCCAGCAGACTGACTTCACTAGGTACATACCTGGGGAGGAGCGGATTCTGTTGGCAGCCCAAGCTAAGTCCTCCTGAATGTTATTGTTAACAAAGATCTGCTCATCAGGCCATTGCTTGCCCTTGATCTTGGCATACATTTTGCAAAGGCAAGGCCAGAGAAGCGGAAAAACATTAAACGCCCAGGTCAACCAGCCTGCCAGTTGGCAGTTGCTGCCACTGTTTGAGTGAGAATGCTTGAGAGCCCGTGTGTTGGCCATTCTTAGTGCGTTGGCGCAGGCAGAATTTGTCGATCTTGAGGAGGAGCACAGCGCGAGCTTCAGTGGAGAGTGTGAACGTGAGGGCATTGGGATCAACCTCAATTCCAATGATAAGGAGTGGTGCTCCCGATATTTGTTTTCTTTCTTTGTGTGGAAGGCCAAGTTTGTCCCACAGGGATAAAGGCAATATTGATTTGTGGGCATGAATTTCTTGTATTTCTGGTACCAAGTAGTGTTGCGGCTTGCCCTCCTCATCTACATCAAAATCGTCATCTGAGTAGGACAGAAGATGGGGGATATGCTCAATCTTGCAAGCGATCCACATCACCAAGGCGTTGACTGCAACCCAGATGTTGCCCATCTTACAACCCCCAAAAACACCAAAACAATTGACATGGAGCAAGCCTCCAATGCGCACAACTTGTTTCACCTGCCAAAATGGATGGTTAGGCATCAGACAGTAAGCCTCTGCAACATCACATTCATAGAGAATGAGGGGCTTAGCAGATTGTTCCTTCCTCAGGAGAAGGACTTTGCTGAGAAGATGCAGGTTGTCAAGTGGGTAGGTGGTGAGTGAGAAGTTGCCAAATGAGTGGTCCATTATGAGCCGGAGGTCAGAGGAGTTGGGCTTGGGAACGGCATGGATGGGCATGTAGTACATGCTGGGTAGCAAGTCTGGTCTAAAGACATGTGAGTAATGCCCTTTCTTCACCTTGATCCTGCTGGAGAGGTGGGAGCGGTCAGGCAGGCAGTCTTGGAGCAGGTAGTAGGCTCTCATGGTATAGCAGATGCTGTCTACAACAGGCTGTCTCATGTCTACATGTCTATGTCATGTGACTGTGTGGAGTTGGGCCCGAGGCCCTACTCCAGGTGGCCCCTTTCTATATGGCAACGTCCTCATCGCCTCTAGAAATGTAGTAAGAGCCTCTAAACCCTCACGTAAAACCCTCAAGGTATGATCGAGACTTGAAAGAGGGGGTGGAGCTTGAGGTAACTTGTGGTGGTGATAGCGACGTGGATTGCATGAAGGTACATGGTGGCAATCCTCATTGCAGGTATGTGAGGGGCAGGACTGGATGTTGCGTCTGCAAGAGCAATGTTGAAGTGTTGCAAATGGCTGAGACGAGGGGGAGCAGAGTACAGAGAGGTTGCGCAGTGGTTGAGAAGATGTCGTGGGGAGTGATGCAGCATCTGTTGCCCAATCAAGAGGTTCTGGCAGAGATGGGGTTGGGGTCGCAGGTGTGGACAGAGGCAGCGAGAGGGACACTGGCATTGACAGAGAGGGAGACGACAGAGGGGTCATGGCTTTGAGGTCCATGGTCTGGGACTCCTGGTCACAACAGGTCAGGGGCTGCTTGAGGTCCTCCTCCTCTCTTCGGCACTGGTATCTCTTTTCAAATCTATTCTCATATCCTTGCTTCTCTGATGTCCTTCTCCCCTCTCTCCATAGGTTCGTACAATAAACCGGAAGCCATGGGAGCTCCTGTCCAAGGGCGAAGAACCTCTGTTGTAAGTCTTCATTTGTGGGCTTGTCTCCCAGCGGTGGCAGTCGCAGGTTCATCGCGTGCACGAAACTCTTCTTCCCTTCCTCAAAACCCTCTCTCTTTCCCTTCTCATAAGCCTTCTCTTGTGCTTCTTGGTAATCCACTCTAGATGTTGTTGTCGGTGCGGGCAGGGACATGGGCATAAATGTTGATGCGGGGGTGGGTGTGGATATTGGCAGTGATGGCGACATGGGCATGGATGGCAATGGCAATGTGGGCATGCACGACGATGGTGCAGGGGATGCGGGTGTCGATGGCTGGTGTGGTATCATCGCGGGAGGTGGGTTGCTGCTCATCCTTCCTCATAGCCAGTCTTCCAGCCTTCCTCAAATGTGTGCTCATACTGCTCTGCTAGCATGGCCTCGAGCTGTGGGTGGTTCAGGTGCAGAACGAGGTCTGGCGGCTCATTGCTCGGAGGGAGTCGGGTTGCGGACTCTGCAAACGATGCCTTCAGTGACGAAAGGTCACTCTAGACTGGGCTTCTAAAACTCTGGATGCTGGTAGGAAAACTCTTGAGGACTTGGGAAAGATGCTGGCTCGAATGGAAATGCTGGGCGCGAAAAAATGCGAGAGGTGCTGTGACGTGGCAGTGAAATGGCTGTCGTGAGGACAGGTGGACCAGGGGGGTTCAAAAGCGAGTGCTTTGGGGCAGATACGGCTGTTCTAGGTGCGAAAAAAAGGGCTGGGGGCAAGGGGCGTGAAGGACGCGAAGCCTATGATGTGGCAGCGAAAAAATGCGAAAAATGCTTCGGCACCATGACGTGGCCAAAAGATGCGATGCTGAGGGTGCAGTTCAACCAGAGGGGGTCAAAGGCAGGTGCTCCGGGGGTGAAGACGGCTGTACAGGCTGAGTCAGGCGCAAAAAACGCGAAAAATGCGAAGTTGATGATGTGGCACCAAAAAAATGCGACTGCAGATGCAGGTGGACCAGAGAGGGTCAGAAGTCGGTTCTCCGAGACAGAAAAGGCCGTTCTGAGTGCGGAAAAAAGAGCTGGACGCAAGGGGTGCGGAGACTGTGGCGTGAAGATGAAAAAACGCGCCGAAAAAGGCAGCAAAGCAGAGTGCAGTGGTAAGCAAGGTAGTTGATGTGTTAAAGGTTGAATCGTGCTCTCATCACCATGTGGAGAGGTGGGAGCAGTCAGGCAGGCAGTCTCGGAGCGGGTAGCAGGCTCTCGTGGTATAGCAGATGCTGTCTACAACAGGCTGTCTCATGTCTACATGTCTATGTCACGTGACTGTGTGGAGTCGGGCCCGAGGCCCCACTCCACTGCATTGATTGAGTAGGAAAGCAGCATGGATGGGATCAGGAGGAGGCAGGAGGGACATGTTATGGGTAGCCGGGTAGAAGCCAGCCTGTGTATCAGCAGTCGGCAGCCAGAATCTGTCACGTAGGGGCCCACAACACACTGATTCAACAAAGGGGTGGTTGGGGTGCTTCACCAGGAGCCATTTGAGTGCATCAACATTGATGGGTGTGACGACATCGAACAGATGCAAGTTGTCCGAGATGGTCTTGTTGAACATATCGCCAGATATGTCACATCATGTGCTTTAGTCACAATTACCATATATGTGAGTTTATAGTACAGCCACGGAAACAGGACTCTGTTTATACATTGTTTGTACATGGTCCGTGCGCATTATACATTTGTATAAATACCCATGTATTTCTACCACTAGAATCTTAACTCTTGAACACCCAGTTCTCTGAGACATTGTAGCTAGTCAGCCTCTTGATTCCACTAACGTCTCTTAACCAGGTTAGTCCAGCTTCCATATGCCTCAGTACCGTTATGTCTTGAGCGCCCTTTGGGCTGCCTACATCGGATACTTCATAAGGTTATGGGCCCTGGCCCTAGCACCGCATGCTCTTAGTATCCTAGCTTTTGATTATTGGCAGCATCCGCTCTGTATACTAGCCTGGAGACTGGCTTTCTCAGCATTGAGTTCCCCGAGCACGACGGCACCTTCAATGGTGGACCCTGTAGTGTGCGAGGAATAGAATTGACCTTTTCATGGATCATTCTGGACCGATGGCTTGAGAGCATTCCGATCACCTTGATCATATCACGAGAACAAGTCCATATGGTGCCAACGGCCCAAGGATCAGTCCCTGAAGGACTGGATGGAGCTGGGCGAATTCTCGCCCGGTGTGGTATGTGTCGGCAACTTGTTGTTGACAGTCAGCATTGCTCAAGGCATTGCACAAACAATACCACCTTTGATTACTCATGTAGAACATGTGATACAGGAACGAGGGCTCGAGCGCAGAACCACAGACGGTGTTTCCGCCGTACTGAGGAACCTGCTTTGGTACCTACCCAAGATGGAAATCCTTATGATTCTCCACCCGTGTATGTCAACAATGGGACCATCCCTGAGGCACACGGTGCACCCCCTCTATCGCCTCCGACCCGACAAGTTCGGTTGCCGGATAATGACTCCTTAATTGAAGCCGCGAATAGAGGAGATGAAGTCATGCCCCCTATTCAGGGTGGATCTTGCACTTGTGGGCATCATACCACACAAGGGGCACATGACGAATGGGTAGAACTAGTGATGGCATTTCATATGCTACCACTAGACCAAACAGAAACCGAAGAATGATGATCGATGAAGGCTGCTCATTTTAAATTATTTTCTGATGCGCTTTTTCGATGTTTCATATGCTGATTCCATTTATGTCTCACAGCATTAATCATGTCTTCAAACACCAAAATCGACCTCGCTTCTTCCATTCCCAAACTCACCACCACAAACTTCTCCATTTATCAGGAGAAGATGAGTGCCTACCTGAAGGCTGCTAAAGTGTGGAGGATCGTCACTGGTGATAAGAAGATCCCGGCTGACAGAAAAGAGACAGACTTCGAAGAGAAGTTAAACACTTGGCACGAACAGGACGATCAGGCTCAAGGCCTAATCCAGATGTCCATTTCGGACTCACTTGTCCATCACATCAAGGGAGCTAAAACCTCCAAGGAGATGTGGGACCTGATTGCAACCACGCTTTCCACGGTCGGCCCGTCCACCGTCTTTGCTGATTTTCAGCAACTCCTCCGCACCTCTCTATCTCCCTCTGATCCTTTGTCTGGCATCGATAAGATGCAGACCCTTTTCCAACGACTCGAGCATAACCACATTGATATCCCCAAATTCGTCCGGATCATGATGATCCTGAATGGACTCCCTCAGGGGTATGACGGATTGGTTCACAGCATCCTTTTTGATGTGGTACACTATGTTCCACCTTCAGGTGATCAATCTGCGGTACTCAAGATCGGAAAGGTAATCGAGCAAGTTCGCTCCGAATACTTCCATAAAAACCCGCATGCACCACAGGCCCAAGGACATGCCCATGCGAATAAGCTCTCTGTGGTGAAACACGCTCGTCTGAACCCACTGAAGTACCAGCCTCGCACTGGACCCTCTAAGGGGTCTTCAGAAGGACCGGCTGCTAACTGTAAGGGCGACCTTACGATCCAAGACTCAAACTCAGATACTTGCAAGGGAGATCCGAAGTTTAGATTGAGCAGTCTAATAAGTAATACAACACATACCTTGCAAGGGAGATCCGAAGAGAAAGTTCTAAGGATTCCCCTGCAAGCTAGCTGCGATAAATAGTAAAATGAGATATGAAATAAGAGATAAAACGAGACGCATGAATGATGAGCAATGATCGGGAGTAGCGATGAAGGATGAATGGAAACAAGATGAATGATAGTACCTGCGATCCGACGTGCGGAGTAGCGGATGGGGGCGGAGTCGTCGGATGCGGAGAGGTGGATAAGATGTCGGAGACAGCGGATACGATCGGAGGACGTCGGAGATGGTGGAATAGAAAGGAAAGGAGGAAAGTAAAGGAAAAGTGAAAAGTGAAATGCAGGCTCAGTGTGGGCTCCCCCGCCCGCCATTGTAGCTGCAGCCCAACCCTGGTCCACTGTGTCGAGAAAACGCAAATCTGCTGCGGAGTCGCAGCAGGAAACCTTGGTCGCCATGGCCAAGACGTTCCCTGCCACTACCACCATCGCCCTACAGCAAGCCACGGCTGCCATTAGGCCCACCTCTCCTTCCGCTTCCCAGGCCCGCCAAAAGAAGCAGAAGCGTTTTACCACGTCAGGACAGTCTCGCAAATCTGTCTCCGTTTACACCTCCCCCCCCTTTCCCTGGGCGGTGGAGACCATCTTCACCCAGATCAATGGTCATCTGGGCAACGCAAAGAGGACGATCCGCGTCACTTCTGTTGAGTCAAACCGGGGGGGCCTCTCCTTGGCGACCGACGAAGTCCCCGATGAGGATGACCTCAAAGTCTTCAAAGCCCTTTTCGAGTCCAAGCTTGCCGCTAGCGCTCAATCGGCCCCCGACACTGAACTTCGAGTTGAGGTACCCACCTCTAAATTGAGTCTCAAAATCTGCGACTTCCCGTACTACAGGCTCACCCCGCAACGCGACCCGAAATCCGGCCGCCTCATTCCCCTTTCGGAGAGCCAGGTCGCCGACATAATGTCGTCTGCCCCCTTTGCTCGCGAATTCTCCTACTATGAGAACTCAAAGCCCCGCCTCGCCAGAAACTCCCCGTCGTCTAGCACTGGGACCATCTGGTTCGACATCGAAGACTCCAAAGGGGGTCTCGTTCTCAAGAACCTAGCTGGAAAGGCCTTCATGTATGGACCCTACCGACTCGTCCTGAACCCCGCCGAGAAGCACGTTGGAGTGCCTCAATGCAACCGCTGCTGGCGATTTGGCCATCCATCTAACACTCGGATCTGCCCTCTCAAGAGCAAACTCTGCCCCATCTGCGGTGAACCCCACACCGTTGAATTCCACCGAGCCCTCGCCTCCTGCTGCCGCGGGAACGCCAAGGCGAACCCCCCCAGTCCTTCCCACCCCCGATGGCAAGGACTGTGAACATGCAGGACGCTGCATCAACTGCAAAGGTAGCCACCGCGCAGATGATCGCGTATGCAAGTACTGGAAAAGCCGGTTCAACCCTGATTGGATCTGGCGCCGTTATCAAGAAGCAAACGTAAGTGCGGACTTCACCCACTTCTTTGAGTCTGATCCTAGTCCTCGTCCAGCTGACCAAGACAATCGCCGCATTCAACCAGACGTAGATGTATGTTAAGTACAACTATGAATAAACATGAGGGTTTGCGTATCCGCTCCCAGAACGTGTACCGAAAGAGCGTTCTCCTGTCAATGATGTTAGAGCAACAAAAAGATAACCTCAACATCATTTTCGTGCAAGAGCCCCCATGGGCTACCATAAGACATGTTGCCTCCATGACGAGTAAAGATGGCGAGCCCCTTGTGGGTCCGCCGAACCACCCAGACTGGATGTGCCTCCACCACTCGGAACCTGTCCTTGACCCATCCAATATAGATGAGGATCTTCGACCCCGCGCCATTGTTTACGTGCATAGGCGGCGTGCCACCATGAAACCTAAACTTCGCTCAGACATCATCCGTCATCGAGATGTCAACCTAATTTCGCTGTCTGTCCCCGAGGGCCAGATCAACCTAATTAATGCTTACTTGGATTCGCAGGGCTTGGCCATTCACATCCTTGCCACCCTTGGAACATCCCTTCCTCCCATTCGGTATCTAGCCGGCGATTTTAATTGCCCCTCGCCACTATGGGACCCCAAATTGATGCGCCACAACCACAATGCATCTCTCCTTTCAGACTTCGCATTCACTCATGGTCTTGTTCATCATAGGACTGGGTTTACCCATTTCCCTAAGAACAACAATACCCCGTCCATCATTGACCTGGTCTTCCTCCCTAACACAGACAAAGACTCGGTCATCAAACTTGGGAGCCCAGATGAGTCAGACCACCGTTCGATTATCACCCTCCTCAGATCCCCCCTCATTAACGCGAAGGAACGCTACCGTATAGTACCAGACTCAGAGGAGGAAACTCACTTCCTGTTGGCACTCACGGAATCCATTGCCTCCATCCCTATTCCGGCTATGACCTCTAGGGAGGGCATCACCAGTATTACCCAGAAGGTACAGGAGCTTGTCCTGGCCGAGTGGACCGAATTCTCTCGCTCTCCCCGGGACTCGTTCCGGTCGAAGGGCTGGTGGGACAAGGACTGCAAGGCAGGATGGCGCACCTATTCCAACTCGGGTAAAACAGACCAAGACTGGCGCGACATGCATAAAATCATTCGCACCGCCAAACGGAACTTCTTTGACAAGAAAATCGACGAAATCTCCAACAAAAACAAGCGTCCCTGGGACCTTACCTCTTGGATCGGCCCTCGAAAAAATGCCTCTCCTGAGGCCATTATTTTCGATGGCGAGACCTGCTCCATGACCGCCGAGACTTGTGAGGCATTTCATAAGTCTTTTCAGTCTGCCGAAGCGCGCCCTGTCGACCCCGATAGGCTGCACAATGCTCTTGAACCTCAGCCCAAAAGGGCTTGGGTCCCATTCTCATCGCAAGAGGTCCTCCAGGCCCTGGCTGGCTGTTCTAGCCGTTCGGCCCCTGGTCCCGATCATCTTACATGGTCCCACCTCAAGTGTCTGAGCGCACATGAGCACATCTTGAAGTTGTTCGTCTGGATCCTGAATGCTTGCCTCTCGGCAGGGTTCTGGCCCGACACATTCAAAGTCTCAATGACCGTCATTATTCCTAAACCGAATAAGCCGGCGTATGACGTTCCCAAAGCGTTTCGCCCCATCATGCTCCTAAACACCCTGGGCAAACTATTTGAGAAAGCTATTGCTAACAGACTGCAATGGGAACTCGCCCGCTACGGTCTGCTACACCCAGGACAATTCGGAGGGGTTCGCCAGAACTCCACTGAAGATGCCGGACAATTCCTCACCCACCTCATTCGTGCGGGATGGTCAAGGAAACTCGGGGCTAGTGTTGTTGCCATTGACTTGGCACAATACTTTCCCTCTCTAAACCACTCGGTTATTGCACTCATACTAGATAGAATGGGGTTCCCCGACACTGTCGTGGACTTCTTCTCCAACTACCTAGTAGGGAGACAGACTCAATATGCCTGGGAGGACGACCTCTCAGACCTTTTCTCTGTGGACATTGGCGTGGGTTAGGGCTCTGCCCTCTCCCCCGTGCTCTCATCCATATACCTCGCCCCGCTGATGTACGCGTTTCACGCTGAACAATCGCAGGCTAGCCTCATTTCCTATGTAGACGACGGGACCATCATAGTCCAATCCAAAACATGGAAAGAAAACCTTGCCAAACTAAAAAAGGCATACAAATGTCTGTTTGAGCTGACTACAGCCCTTGGGCTTGTCCTCGAACACTCTAAATCGGAGGCGTTCCATTTTTCCAGGAAGAATGGCAACGATAACCCCCCGGTTGACCTAGGGTATGCGCCCTTCACAGGCGACTCCCCTCTTGTCCCCAAGACCTTCTGGAGGTACCTGGGGTTCTTCTTCGACTGCAAGCTTCTCTTCACCGAGCACGCAAAACGGTACACCACTAAGGCATTCTCCGCAACGGGAGCCTTATGATCATTGGGAAACTCAGTCCGTGGACTCTTGCCCAAACACAAACGCACCCTATACCGATCGTGTATTCTACCGATCGCTCTATATGGAGCCAATCTATGGAACTTTGACGGCGCCCATAACAAAGGTGTCATCAAGTCTATCTCCAGAGTGCAGAGGCGTGCAGCCCTGTGGATCCTGGGAGCCTTCCATACCACCCCCACAGGGGCGGTTGAATCTCTTGCCAGATTGCCTCCGGTGCATCTGCACCTGAAGAAGCTCTCCTGCAGAAACCGTGTCCGTATGCACTCTCTTGCACCATGGCACATGACCGTCATGGTCTGCGATGAGGAAGATCCCTCAAAGCGACCATGGTACTCCCCGGAATTTATGTATAATCTTAAATCCCCCCTTGTCGATATATGGGCATACCGTGCAAACGTGACTGTCCCCCTATCACCCTTTAATAACTACAACGAGCCAGGAAAACACGTCCTCGACCGATTCCCTGACCGTATCATCCACGATATCACTCTTATTCGCGGTAAAACCGCTAAAGAGCGAGCCGAAGCCAGGAAGCTGCGCCTCATCACCCTTAACACGGTGTTCGATGCCAATATCTGCTCTAGCAAATCCGCGGTCATTGTCACTGATGCGGCTGTTCCCTCCCTCGTGTCGGGCCATCAAGCTGTCGCAGCTTGGGAAACCTGGCACATGGGGTACTCCATCAATAAAGACTGGGCGGCTGGTGGCCTCGCAGTCTCTGACAACACTGAAACTCTAGCAATAGGACATGGGTTCTCCAACCTGGTCACTCTGCTAGGGGGTCTCTCCCAACTGGAAGAAATCCACATCTTCACCGACTCTGTTAACGCCATTTGGCGCGCCACAGACCTGGACCTCCACTCCTCGCAGGCAACTGCGCTCGCTATCATCAGTAACCTGGTCCCTTGGTTTGAGGAACCAGGCCTGAAATCCAAGGTCTTCTTTCACCATGTCCCGGATTGCTCGGACCATGGCTTCGAACCCCACCGTGCAGTGCACGACTTCGCCTCCTCGATACACATCGAATGTGGTGAGTTGGCCTCCAGATCCCTCAATTTCAATACGAAACAATTCACGGACGACATGCTAGGCGACTGGAACAACCTGTATCAGTCCCCCAAGTATGTTGGCCGTCACTACCAATTCCTGAGGTTGTGCGTCAGACGCCAAGACCACGCTTGGGCCAAACAAATGAAACTGTCCCACCTCAAGGGCGGCACATGGCTTAAGGATGTGGGTCACTCCCAGTCCCTCACGGCTCAAATGGTTCGCGGCCTCACCAGTCACGCCCCAATTGGCCACTATAGACATAGGTTCAATATTGGCGACAAGACCAAACAATGCAACTGTGGAACAGGGTCCGTTGAGGACTTCGCCCACGTACTCTACAAATGTCTGCACCACCCCACTAGGCCCCCAGACATGCCCACCTTCTTGAGGAACACTCCCACCTGGGACAACTTCGGGAAATTCATTATGGATAACCCAGGGGCATTTGCCTTTAGGGATCGTCCAACGCCCAACACAACCGTTGGCGGTAATCACGTGGTAGCGCGCTGGGTACAAAGGAGTGCAGCCACCTCTGGCAAGCGAACGCGATTGAAGGATAAGAACCGCACAGGCGCTTCTTTGGTGGGTAGGGCGGCGGCCGAATATTCGGGTGTGCATACTAATGTGTTTGTTTATAACAGACTCCCCCGTCCTGGCGCGAGGACTTATCAGCTCAACGGAGCTTTGCGCCGCTTGTTCTTCTTGCGTATGTAGGTCCTCGGACTGATGTAGTTTACTCTATGTCAAGCGGACTGTACCCCTAGTATACCACTATACAAATTGTTGACCAAAAAAAAAAAAAAAAAAAAAAGAGTTACCTCAAACACAAAAAACATCATTTCCTCACTTTCTCCTTTCCACAACCCCTTTAAACTACATGTAGTAAATATATACTATTGCAACATTGTATGTAAATCTATTCAGACCATGCAAATCAAATTCAAGGACTTAATAAGGTGAATATAAGCAAAATAGGTCGAAAATTTGACCAGAAAATTTTACTTCAGCTTTGGATTCTCCCCATTCAGGGGATCTCACAGCACATTTGTTTTTCAAATTTGGTGGATCAATCATGGAGATATAACACTTTTACTGAAATATGCACATTTGATTATTTCTATCTTATCTAGACATCTTAAAATTATTCAAGGTGTTTCAGAAGGTCAATATATATGTATTTATGAGTTCTATGACTTAAAACCCTTATTAGACCATGAGGAAGGTGCCGCGTGCACCCACGCGATGCATCCCGCGCATTGCTTACTACCATTTGGTGCAGAGCCCTGCATCGCTATACCATAAGATCCGTGGCGAAATTTCACAAAATAGATACATAGTCAGTGACACAAAATGCTCTAATACTTAATTGATATAGTGCATAAGCTTTTGCTGCCCCTGTGTAAGACATGTAGGCAGATGTGCGATGTTTTTGTAAGTGTGTTTATATTTAGTTGACACATTTGATGCGTGCCTGATGTGCATCCAAACGAGGGCAGGCTATTTGCCCTTATTTGCTTTGGCTGCTTTCTGAGCCAAACAAACCCTTTGCCCAGTTCGCCATCTGACTTTCATGTCCACTCTTGCCCAACGGCCCTTTCTGGCGCCCAACGGCCTCGACTCGTGCCCAACGCCCCCCTCTAGCACCCAATGGTGTCCTTTCACGCCCAACGGTCTCCCTTCGTGCTCAACGGCGTCCCTTCGCCCCCAATGGCCTCCACCCACGCCCAACGGCCTCCCTTCGCCCCCAATGGCCTCCACCCACACCCAACGGCCTCCACTCATGCCCAACGGTTTCGACTCACGCCTAACACCCTTCCTTTATGCCCAACGGCCTCGACTCACGCGCAACGGCCACCACTCGAGCCCAACGGCCCATTCTCACGTCCTGTAAATACATATGTAGACCCTGTATTAGCACCCAAAAGACCGGTCTAGACCGGTCTTCAAAAAAAAAAATTTTGTCGAGACTGAAGACCGGGGCCGTCCCAATTTAGCAAGACCAAGACCGCGGTCTCGGTCTATTTCGGTTCATTTTTCGGTTCAGTCTGGTCTGGTTCCAGTCCTATTGGACTGAACCTTGAAACACTATCCGCTATGTCCGCTGAGGACTCACTCCTTGCCGCTCTTCGTGCTGAAAGGGAGCGCCAGAAGCAGGTCACCGAAGAGTTGGAGGGGAAGCTGCAGGAGGCAGAGGAGTGCGCGAAGGAAGATGCAGAGCGCGTGGAGGCAAAAAGGGCAGCGAAAGAGCGGAGACAAGCAGAGAGGAAGGCAGAGAAAGCGAAGGCGAAGGAGCCGGTTGCGGGTGTGGATGCAGATGCGGCGAATGCAGAGGTGAAGAAAGTCCGGCTGCAGGGGGTTTTCAAGGATATGCCTGCGAGTTACAAGCAGGGGAAGGAGGATTGCACCTCCTGCTTGAAAGCGGGGGACTTGTGTTTTTGGCCATCGGAGTGAGTCTTTTCTATTTCTTTATACGCTTCGTTATTAACTTGTTCTTTAGGAATGACAATGCTTCGTCGTGCTGGCGGTGCCAGCGTTTAAAACGAAGCTGCAGAACGGGAGCGGAAGCGGAGTCGGAGGTGAAGCGGAGGATGACCAAGGTGGTGAGGGTCGGAAAGGCTAAGGTGGCAGGTGGTGCGACAAAGACGCGAAGGCGGGATCATCCAAGGGAGAGGGGACCGCGGAGGGGTCGCGGATAGCCGCAGTGTCGGAGGAGCTGGAGTTCATGCCGGAGGGGTTTGGTCCGCCGGAGGTGGTCATAGGCACGGAGGTGGTGAAAGGGCTTAGGAGCATGATAAGGGAGATGCGGCTGATAAAGGCGGAGTTGAAGGAACTGCGGGAGATCAAGGAGCTTTTGACGGTTATTGTGTGGAGGGAGGATTTGGAGGCTTCGGAGGAGGGATCCGACGAGGACGAGGATGCGGAGGAGTATGATAGGGTATTGGAGGAGTTGGCAAAGGAGGTAGAAGAAACGAAGAAGCGGAAGCAGATGGAGAAAGCAGAAGAGGAATCCGGATCGGAGTGGAACGAGGAGACGGAGGGGGTATCTAACAAGAAACAGCGAAAGTAGTTTTTTTTCTTAGTATAAAATATTAATAGATTTTCTTTTCTTCTTGTTACAAGTGTGATAAGGGGCCTGGCTTAGTTGGTTGAGCGGAGTGGAAGTCCGCTACCGTATCCGCTGCGTGTTCAAGCTCGGATGTGGGTAACCAAGAAAACTCTTCACTGGTGTCTTCATAACCTAACCAGCGGACGAGGTAAAGGAGTTTGCAGCGTCGTCTTTTATCGATCTTTGAGTCAATGATTTCCGCAATTTCGTATTCGGTTTCTCTGTCCATCTCGAGCGGAGGCGGAGGAGATTGTATCTGATTTGGAATCTCGTTAGGAGTTGCTGGTTCGAGCATGGATATGTGGAAGACGGGGTGTATAGCACGCATAGTGTCAGGTAGACGTAGTGTAAAGGAGTGCGTGCCGGGTTGGGCTATGATTTCAAATGGGCCAGCATATTTGTCAGATAACTTTTGGGTGGGTTCAGATAACTTTTGGGTGGGTCGTGTGGTGCAGAAGAACTTGGCTTTAACAAAGACTTCTTGTCCGACGCGGAGCGGAGGAGGCGGAGAATGTCAGACGTCCACAGGGCCTTTATAACGTTGTTGTGCCTCTGCGACAGCAGTCTTTAGTTCTTGATGTAATTCATCTAAGTCGACGATGTATTGTCGAGCTTTATCGGATGCTAGATCACGTTCCGGATGGAGTGTAATGTTGGGATGATAACCTTTGTTGGCGAAGAATGGTGATACACCAGTAGTGGCACTCGGAGTGTTGTTGTAAGCGAACTCCACAAGCGGAAGCAAAGCAGACCAGTTGTCTTGCTGGTAGTTGCAGAAGATGCGGAGGTATTGTTCGAGTGTTTGGTTGGTGTGTTTGGTTTGACCATCGCCTTCAGGGTGATATCCAGAAGTGAAGTGAAGTCTCATGTCGAGGGCTTTTGCAAGAGAGTGGAAAAAGCGGGAGACGAATTCAGGTCCATGATCGGATGTGACATTTTGTGGAACTCCGTGCTTGGAAAAGATGTGAAGCACGAAAATGTTTGCTAGGTCTTTGGATGTGCAATTAATGGTGGTAGGGATGAAGATGCCTTGTTTAGTGAGGCAGTCTACAATGACCAGAATCGCATTGGAGCCAGCGGATGTCGGAAGGGGTTCAATGAAGTCCACGGAAATAGAATGCCAGGGACGTTCAGGAATAGGGAGTTGTTTAAGCAGACCGTAGGGTTTATGACATTGGGGTTTGGCGCGCATACAAGTGGTACATGACTTGCAATACTTTTTGACAAAGTCGCGCATTCCAGGCCAAGTGTATTCTCGTTGGATAAGACTAATAGTCTTATTCTGACCAGGGTGTCCAGCGAGGATATGGTCATGCTTATTGTGGAGGATGCGGAGACGGAGGTTGGATGAGTCAGGAACATAGATACATCCATTGTGGAGTAGATAACCTGCTTCATTCACGATCCAGCGTGGATTAGGATTGTCGAGAAAAGAGGTCTAAATGGGATCGGTCGGAAGAGCAGAGAGGATGTCGGAGTGGAGCTGATCCGTATCCATGATGATTGTGGCACGGAGGATGGGCGTATATAACTCTGTTGCGCGAAGTGAAGTGGTGAGCTGTTCTTGTGTGAAGATGGGTTTGAAGTTGCTTGGGTTGACAGACGAATAGTCGCTATTTCCCTCTTTAGGGTAGACGTCCCATCATCTACTTAAAAGATCGGGCTTCGTACCTAAACGGCCAGGGTGGAAGCGGATGATGATATTGAACTGGCAGAGGTATTCGGACCAATGAGCTTGTCGACGTGATAAAATCTTGGTAGTAGAAAAGTACTCAAGATTTTTGTGGTCCGTTACGACATCGATCGGAGCAGCGGAGCCTTCAAGGTAGTGATGCCAAACCTTGAATGCATTGTGGATCGCTAATAGTTCTTTGTCGTGGGTGTCATAGTTTAACTTGGGAGGTGTAAAGGTGCGGGAGTGGAAAGCGACCGGATGGATTTCGTCGTCGGAGGTGCAGATGGAGAGGATTGCACCCAAAGCGTAGTCAGAGGCATCGGTTTCGACGATAATAGGGCTGTCGGGAATCCAATGTGTAAGAACAGGTGCCGTGGCAAAGGCTTTCTTCAAAGTTTTGAAAGATTCGCGAGCGGAGTCGGAGAAGTGCCATTGTGTATTTTTGCGGGTGAGTCGAGTGAGCGGAACGGTGATTTCGGAGTAGTAAGGAATGAATCGACGATAAAAATTGGCAAAACCTAAGAAAGATTGAATATCTTTGACCTTCCTTGGTTCAGGCCAATCTTGAATAATTTTGACTTTCTTATCCGACATGCGGAGGCCGGTCGGAGAGAGGATAAAGCCAAGGTATTCAACAGTGTCCATAGAAAACTTGCATTTGTCTGCGCGCGCGTATAAACCATGTTGTCGGAGATGTCGGAGGACTTCGGGGACATGCTTCCGATGCTCGGAGGGAGAGTCGGAGTAGATGAGGATGTCGTCGAGATATATGGTAACATACTTATTGAGCAGGTTGTGGAAGATGTCGTTCATGAAGCATTGAAAAACGGCTGGGGAGTTGGTGAGTCCAAACGGCATGACAAGCCATTCAAAAGACCCATAGCACGTGCGGAAGGCGGTTTTCCATTCATCTCCTTCCGCTATGCGGACGAGGTGATAGGCGTGTCGGAGGTCGAGAGCCGTATAAACACTGGCTTTTCCAGCGGTCTGGAGAAGGTCGGATATGAGTGGAAGCGGATATCGGTCCTTCTTTGAGATTTTGTTAAGACCACGGAAATCAACGCAAAGACGAAGGGAGCCATCCTTTTTACAAACGAAAAGGATGGGAGCACCGTGCGGAGAGGAAGAGGGTTGGATGAATCCAATGGTGAGGTGTTCGTCAATGAATTCACAGAGGGCATTGAGTTCGGTTTGTGAAAGGGAGTAGATCGGACCGAACGGAGGAGCGGAGCCCTCTTCAAGTTCGATCTTGAGGTCATAGGGACGGTGTGGTGGAAGAGAGTCTGCTTTTCCTTTACTAAAGACGTCAGCATAGTCATGGTATTCCTCGGGTACGTTTGTCAAGTCGGGGGTGTCGGAAGCGGATGCAGAGTGAGCGGAAACGGAGGGAGTCGAAAGGTGAAGTCGAAAGGATTGTGTACCAGGCAATTTGCATGTCCTCATAAATGTGGCTGCGTTAATGAGTGAAATCTGCGGAGGTATGATCGGAGGTTCCGGAGGAGGAAGCGTAGCTGTCCTACCTTGGGAGGAGGTCGACGTTGATGTCGGAAACGGCTCTTTTTGCATCTGTGGACAGAAAGTGATACTGCCCAATACCCAGTCAATCATAGGATTGTGGCGGGTGAGCCAGTTGTATCCAAGAACCACGGAAGAAGCGGAGTCGAGCGGAGTAACATAAAAATCCTGTTCAAAAGATTCACCTGGAGGAAAACATATAGGTATTGTTACGACTTGAGTGATAAACATGTTAGAAGAACCATCGAAAAGCTTTAGTTCTAAAGGCGGAATAGCGGAGGTCGGAAGATCATAAGCGGAGAAAAAGTTATTGTCAATAAAACAGTGGGTAGATCCTGAATCAATAAGTGCTGGGACAGAATCTGAAGAGAAAAAAGAAGATGAGATATTGATACATAAAGAGTTCGGATCGGAGAGAGCGGACATGTTTAGTCGGATGGGAGCAGAGGCACGGAGAGAGTCAACACAGTCCTCAGACCGTGCTTCATGAGGACCACTGCCTATTTTTTTGACTCGATCTCCTTACCTTTTTCCTTGGCTTGAGTGCCAACTTGGGCGGCTTTCCCTTTAGCCTTGGAAGCGGAGGAGGTGGACTTGGGACAGTCCTTGACAGCGTGTCCGACGCTACCGCAGAATAAGCAAAGATTATTATCGAAACGACGTTTGCATTCTTGATACGTCAGTTTGCCGTCTTTGCCTAATTTACTGGAGAGGTCGGGTTTCGGAGCGGATGTGGAAGCGGAAGCGGTAGCGGGAGCGGAGGGTTTGGTTGATGATGTTTGTGCAGTGGATTGGTTCGGAGCGGATTGTTTCTTGTCGGACTTGGGAGTGGGTTTATCGGTTCTGGATTTCTCTCGTTGACGTTCCCAGTAGCGAGCGTCAATAGTATGAGCCGCGGATCGTAGGTCTGGTAAAGACTTGATCTTGGGTTGTTGGGAGAGGATGTCCTTGATCTGATCTGGAAGTCTGACGTAGTAGCGGTGTCGGAGGGAGTTTCCATCCCAGTCAGTCTTGGTAGCAAGACATTGGAATTCAATGTTGTACTTCAATATCTTTTGATTTCCCTTCATCCATAGGTTGTCCAACTGTTCTTTGGCTTTGCCCTGAGGGTCAATGGTACCAAACTCGGAGCGGAGAAGTCGGACGAACTTGGGGAAAGAACCCCGCCAATTGGGTTCATCATCGTCAAGAATGAAGGGTTCAAAAAATTCGAGTGCTGTGCCTCGGAAGTAAGACATGGCAAAGTTGACTTTGGAATGTTCTGAGTCGAAGTTGTCGTTGTCGGAGAAGTAAAGTTTGCATTGTAAAATGAATGCGGAGAGTTTGCGCGGATTGGATCCGTTGAAGGTATCCGGTTCATTGGCATATGACTTTTTCTTCTTTGTATCTCGACGTTTCAACTCTTTGGTCATGAGCAGAATGGCTTCAGCTAGATTGGGTTCCTGATCTGGATTGGAATCGGAGTCGTCCAAATTTCCATGTAAACTACCGTTGGAAGGAGGAGGAGATCCTCCTGGAGGTCCGCCGAATAAGCCAGAATTTAGAGGTGCGGAGGGTTCCGTTGGTGGGTTTAGTGGAGGACTGGCAGGAAGTGGTGGGAGCTGAGAGTCGGAAGAAGGCGGAGGAACGGATGGTCCGGGGGTAGGAGCGGATGATGATGCTGTGGCTCCTCAAGGGGTAATGGTTACATTGCGTGTTCCTCGAAGAAAAGCAGAGCGTGGTGTGGAGGATGAACATTCTGCTGCTGCACGAGCAGTCCTAGTTGTTCGAACTGTATTATGGGTTTGAGACATGTGGGTAGAGGTTGTTGGGTAAATCAAAGAATGGTGGTAGTTCAAATATACTGTCACGTAGCGTGTTTCTCAACGTCGGAAAACATCGGACGAGTCGGAGCGGAGTAGTGGAGGAGTGGAATGCTGTAAGTGCGACGTTGGTAGAAAGGACCTGGCTTCAACTTGTGCATTGCGCCCCACTCTTTGATGTGGTCCTCGATTTTGGATTGGCAGATGTCGGATGAGCGGATGAGCGGATGAGTGGAGGTGACGGAGAGAATGCTCAAAGGCAAGTAGAGACGGATGTGAATGAGGTGTAATGTATGATATTTGAACTGAGGTTCTACGACAGGTTTGTACACTATTTATAGTAGACTAGAATGATCAGCATTACTATAAGTGATGTGCAGATATTGGAGTTGACCATCAGAACATTCGGAGTACGGAGAGTAGCAAATGAAAAGTGAACAACATATGTCTACTTGTAAGTATGGTTGAGATGTCACGTAGTAGAAGTATATTCAATATAAATAGAATGTTGTTGGAGCGGATGTCGGAGCGGATGAATCGTCGGAGTCGTCAGATAAGTCGGATGTGAATCGTATGGCTATGACATAGTGAGGGTATATTAAATGTGTAGTGCTCTGTAGTGACAGAGTACATTGTATAGTGCTTTGTAGTGACAGGGTACATTGTATAGTGCAACATAGAGTAACAGTGTACTTTGCAATATTAGTATAGTAGACAATGTTAGTCAGGTGTAGTGTTGTAGATAGAGGCTTAAAACTCAATCACACCATATGAAGCAAAAAACATTTGAATTCGGCACATAATATGTATGCTAAGACACATAAGGGCACTTGAGGAAAGTTACTACTTCTGCCATTCTCGCGTTGGGCTCAGGCTACAGCCATGCATCGTCCCTCATGGTCCCTCACTTCATGCCTCCCACCATTCTGGCATCATGGCCTCCCACAGCTCCTTTGTTGTTGTTCACATGTTGTTCCTCATGTGATCCCTCCCGCCATTTGCGTGTCTGCCACCGTTCATTGAGCACGGAGGGGCAGCTCTTGGGTGTGAGTGAGGGCATTGTTGGGCACCAGGGGCAGCTCTTGGGTGAGAGGGCCGGTTGTTGGGCATGGAGGGGCAGTTGTTAGGCATGGGGGCAGCCGTGGGGCATGGAAGGCAGTCGTTGGACATGGGGGCAGCTGTTTGGGATGGAGAGGAGCTCTTGGGTGCCAGGGGCAGCCATTGAGCACGGATGGCCATCATGGACAGGGGGGCAGCCGTTGGGCACGGAGGGGCAGTCATTGGGCATGGAGGGGTGGTCGTTAGGCACAGGGGTGGTCGTGGGGCACAGGGGCAGCCGTTGGGGATGGAGAGGAGCTCTTGGGTGTGAGGAGTGGCCGTTGGGCATGGAGGGGCAGTCGTTAGGCACACAGGACAGCCATTGGGGACGTAGAGGAGCTCTTGGGTGCCAGGAATGGTTGTTGGACATGGATGGCCATTGGGGCACGGAGGAGTGGTCATTGGGCATGGAGGGTGGTCGTTGGGCACAGGGGCAGCTGTTGGGGACGGAAAGGAGGTCCTGGGTGCGAGGGCGGTCGTTGGGCAGGCCATTGTGGACATGGGGGCAGCCGTTGGGCACAGAGGGGCAGTTGTTGGGTACAGAGGGCAGTCATTGGGCACGGGGCAGCCGTTGGGCACACAGGATGGCCATTGGGGCACAGAGAGGGCAGTCGTTGGGCACAGGGGCAGCTGTTGGAGACGGAAAGGAGGTCCTGGGTGTGAGGGATGGTCATTGGATACTGAGGCGGTTGTTGGACACACAGGATGGCCGTTGGGCATGGAGGGGCAGCTCTTGGGTGTGAGGGGTGGTTGTTGGGCACACAGGATGGCCGTTGGGCACAAGGGACAGTCGTTGGGCATGGTGGGGCAGTCATTAGGCACGGTGGGGCATGGAGAGTGGTCGTTGGGCACGGGGGCAGCCGTTGGGCACACAGAACGGGGTGACAAAAGTGGGAGGAGATGGGGGTAGAGGGAAGAAAAGATGAGTGTCAATCACCATGAGCAACATGGCTGGATATGACCAAGCAGAGTTTGAACGGACTTAGACGAAAACACAGAACTGGTCACTGTGCAAAAATAATGAATGTTAGCCTCATGATGCTATGACATACTGCATCAGTACATGTCTATGGTGCTACCACATACTACATCACTACATCGTACTACAGCCCCTACAATGCTACTGCACTGCCATGGTACAGCACTATGGTGCACTGTGGGACACTACAGTGTTACATGTGACTACATGTGACTACAGCATCACAGTATTTACTACAGTTTGCTACAGCCAAACATCTGGGTTTGCTGATGTTTTCCCTGCATAAATGACTGGTGAATGGTGAGTGGTTGTCCTGTCCTTTTCCGGTATTTCAGTCTATAAAGAATGTGTTGTCTACTTCCAATATACAGTGCCTCACAAAACTGATTCAATGTTTGTTGCTTTTTGAATACCTTCAAGATAACTCTGCAAAGAATACCAATTGAATTAAACCTTTGGTATATAATTGAAAGCCCTACTTCAGGGCTTTCAGAATATAAAGGAATCATATGATTTAGATCAGAATCCATGGAGATATGATTAAATTAAATCAGCAACTCATTGAATCAGTTTTGTGAGTACCTATGGCAATTATCAGAATCAAATGCTTCACTGGTTGTATGGTAACCAGTTGTCATGACTTACTGATGGAACTTGAATAGAACCCTGATGGGTTGTCAAGGAAAGTTGTATAAGAAGAATCCAACCTCAACAGCCTCCATAATTAATCATGCGCCCTATCTCCTCTTCCCACAAGGAAAACATTCTTTCTCTGGCCTCCAATGGTCACTCCACTCGTCATATTGCCTCTAACCTGGGTGTCAGCCAACCAACTGTCTCCAGAGTGCTTCAGAATCTTCTTCCTCATCGCAATCTCTCTTCTGGTGGTCGTCCATCCAAGCTTTCTCCCACCAACACACGAAACATACTTTCACAAATCACCTCAGGGAGAGCCTCCAATGCTGTGCAGGCTACCAAACACATCAACACTGTCATCTCCAATCCTGTCTCCCCAGAAACTGTGAGAAGGGTTCTCAGAAAACATGAATTCAAGGCTGTAACAAAGAAGAAAAGACCTTTCTTAAAGGCCATACATCGGAAGAGGCAGTTGGCATTTGCTATGAAGCACAGGGAATGGACAGTGGAGGACTGGAAGAGGGTCATTTGGTCAGATGAGACCAAAATCAACAGGTTTGGGTCAGATGGCAAGGAATGGGTCTGGAAAAAGAAGGGTGAGGGGCTTATTGAAAGAGAGGTTCAGGGCACAGTCAAGTTTGGGGGAGGAAATATTATGGTTTGGGGTTGTATGGGTTGGGAAGGTGTGGGGAGACTTGCAGAGGTTGAGGGGAGGATGGATGCTGATCAGTATGTGTCCATTTTGGAGGACAATTTGCTGCCCAGCATGGAGGAGAGTGGAATCTCTGAAGAGGAGATCATTTTTCAGCAGGACGATGACCCCAAGCACACCTCCAAGAAGGCCAAAAAATGGATGGACAGCAAGAATATTGCTCTGCTGGATTGGCCTGCACAGTCCCCAGACCTCAATCCTATTGAACACCTCTGGGTTCATATTAAAAGGAAGTTGAATAAATATCCAACACCACCCAAGGGAGTCTGGGAGATTTGGGACAGAGCAGCAGAGGTGTGGAATAATATAGAGCCAGAAGTGTGTCAAAACCTGATAGAAAGTATGCCAAGAAGGGTAGAGGCAGTAATCAAAGCTAAGGGGGGTAATACCAAGTACTAAAGTATAAAATACTGTATTTATTGTACATACTCACAAAACTGATTCAATGAGTCCCTGGAGTAATTTGATCATATATTGATCATTTTTCATGGGAATTACATAATTATTGCAGATTCCGAGAGTCCTGAAGCAGGGCTTTCAACCAGGTACCATTACCTTCTTTTGATTGGCATTATTTGCAAAGTTATTTTGAAGGTATTCACAAAGTAGCAAACATTGAATCAGTTTTGTGAGGCACTGTATGATATTTAACATTTCCTTGATCGATATGTCAAATGTAAAGGGAGCAATCAAAAACATCCTAGGTTGTTCTTAACAAATTTCGCACACATCAGCATTTCCACAAAAAGCTATTGATCTATTTGGAGCTATTTTGCTCATCACTAGATAACAAGTCCAACTAGCCTGAAGACTTGATTAGTTATTCATTCATTATGAAAGTGCTAGAATACATTACAGATGATGTACATACTGATTACAAAAGTAAGCCCAATACCATTGTGAATGAGAAAAAACCATAGTCTTTGGTCTCTTGACGACATGTTGGCATCATCTTGCCACTGCCCTAGTGATCGATCTGATCTAGATTATTGAACTTGTGATTATTGAACTATTTCGGGCTAGTAGGCACTAGTACTATAGCCCCACTAGCCAAATCTGTAGGAATCGTGATGCAGTATGTAAGGCATTAACAATGAATACCAGGCTGTTAATCAGGCAACAGCTTGGCAGGAAATAGCAGGTTGGCCAACTTGGTAATGGTATGTCAGGAAGGACTTGTGATTGTATTCACATGTATCAGTTGTCAGCTTGCCTCTAACCTGGTAGTCTTGTTGAGCTTTGTAAGGTTTGTTATTGGTATGTGTGGGTATAAAAACATGCGTCGCTTTTTGCGATGGTGGATTTCGAATCCCGCGCCGACATCTCACTTTCTGCTGTTCCCAAGTAAATATTTGCGAGATAGCTCTTTGCGACAACGAGGTGGGGGACGAGGGCCTCGAAGAGAAGATCCCCTGATGAATTCGAATCATCGGGTTGTTTTTTCCCCAATCCCTCAGCCCATGAGAACAAGCTCCCCCCTGTGCGAACAAATACGGACAAGAATGGGCGCCCCGACCTCTCTTAACATGTTGACTGAGAACATCCTCCGCCATGTGTCTACGAAGAGGTCGTTCCTCGCAGCGTGAGGGGGCACATCTAATACAAGGTTTCAGTGATAGGGCCGATGAAAAATGTTGGCCATCGAATACGATCGTCTTGGGTGCCTCCTCTTCTTCATCGTTGACGGTGCAAATCACACTTGTTGCGTCTGTGCAGGGAGCGAAGACACGGACCGAATGTCACATTGCTTGTAAGGTGGGGATTCCTCGTTTCTTCTGATAAAGACTGTCAATGTCAAAAGTGTTCGGGGCGACGGCTCGTCCCTGTATCTGAAAATTAGCATGGCAAAACCTTTCCAAGAGGACGAGAGTATTGTATGACGATGCCTGAGCCTTGCAGCTAACCCAGGGCTGGCATGCTGAGCAAAAATAGTCAACCGCGTGCAGGAGAACTTCTTCTGACTTGCGGGGATTTGGGAGCATCTTCAATCAGAAGATATTCCATGACAGGTCGTCATGCATGTAAAGGAAAGGACCAGCATTCTTTCTGCGATTGTAGATGACACTTTCCAAGGCGTGTATAAACGGTAATCAATTCTCTGTGCCAAAGGTGGGTATTCACTGCATATGGTTTTCTTCAGTCAACAGCAGACCATATGACCACTAATACAAAACGTCAGCCCATCCGATTCACCTCCAACCTCTCACCGAGACTCCTGTCGCCTGCGCTGATGAACCTCAGGATCGACGAACTTCATCCTGCCCCGTCCTACATCAAAACCCACAGAATTTCAGTTCATCCCTAAATCATCCACTTGGCCGGGGGAGACCCACCTTTATACCTAACCCCGTCCTTCTCGACCACCCCCGCCTGGCTCTCATACCGTTCCTTGAACCTCTCGAGGTCCCTCCTCCTCTGCGCCTCTATCCGCTCCTTCTCCTCCCTTTCCAGCCTCGCGTCGTACTCTTCCTCTGTCTCTTTCCCGGGTGCTTTGGAGGACGGCTCGACGAATTTAGGTTTGTGGTCCTCCTGTGTCTTGGATCTGTCTTTATCGTCATCGTCGTCAGGGGTGGTCTTTCGGCGTTTGGACTTCTTCTTGCGGTGGCGCCTGTCATGACCTGGACTACGGGAGCGAGAACGGGAGCGAGACGGGGGTGGGGACCGAGAGCGGTCGCGCCGTCGGTTGGCGCGTTCTGGTTCTGGTTTGGCTAGAGGCAGAATAATCGCATATGCAAGTTAAAGAGAGACAGTGGCGAACCTAGTCCTGGTGGCCTGCGTAGTTCGAGCTCGCCACAGTTGGACACGACGATAGGCGTCAGCGGTCGGTCTTTATTGTCGACGGGGAAAGACGCAATTTTCTGGACGACGTCGTACCCTCTGATGACGCACCCAAATACGACGTGTTTGCCTGCAGGTATGGATGAGAGATATATCCTAATGTACAGTTAGAAATGCTACGCACCGTTGAGATGGGGACACGGCCGTAGAGTCACGAAGAACTGGGAGCCATTCGTGTTGGGCCCCTTGTTGGCCATGCAGAGGAGGCCTTCGGCGTCAAGGGGGCGGGAGAAGTCTTCGTCTGCAAAGGTAGAGCCATAGATGGATTCTCCGCCTGTCCCATTGAATTTTGTAAAGTCTGAAATGGGAATGTCGAGGTGAGAATTGAATTAATACAGGGGAGGGTGGGCATACCACCGCCTTGAATCATGAAATCCTTGATGGAACGGTGTATGGTGCTGTTCTTGTAGTACAGCGGGTGACTAGTGGCTGCAGAGAGGCCCTTTTCGCCGGTGCATAGCGCACGGAAGCTATGAACCACGTCCGTCAGCACGAGGTACCGGTCAGATATGTCCCTACATACTTTTCACAAGTTATGGGCGCGGTGTCGTTGTATAGCTCAAAAACAACCCTGCGAGATTGTGAGGGTTGGCTGGGAAGATAAGTGGCGGGGGACATACCTGCCCAAGGGCTGATTATTGGTGGCCAAGTCGAGAAAAGACCTTGGGCGGGCCATGGGGTGGAGAAGGGAAGCGGCTCTCACGGTATCGCCTCTGTTTGCTCTCTCAATCGACGATGCGCCAGTTCAACGTCGTGGTCCTTGGAGGTCCGTCGTCCATCTCAAGCTCTCATAGATGCCCTGCTCAACGCTGACCACAGCCGGGGGAGTCGGCAAGTCGGCGCTCACTGGTGACTCCGTTGCCTTGCCTTCCTGATCCTTCCTGCCCTTCTCAACTGTCTCCAGTCCGCTTCATCAGGGACGTTTTTGTCGAGAACTATGATCCAACCATAGAAGGTCTTCCAACTCGTCCATCTCATCGCATTCCACTCATGTCCGCGCACAGAGGAGTACAGGAGGACCGTCACAGTGGACGGCGAGCTGTCCTCTGTATGTGGCTCTTTTCGTTCCGGTTAACTCCGTCGACACCCTTTCCCCTTGGGGGTTGCTTTGTCCGTCCATCTACTGACACACCCTCAGCTCGAAGTCCTAGACACCGCAGGAGCGGAGCAATTCACGTCTCTCAATGAAGTTTACATCAAGGTGCTGCCCAATTCGTATCACTTCAAGTCTCGCTGATCAACGGCTGAACCACAGTCCGGTCGGGGCTTTGTCCTCGTCTTCAGGCAAGCTTACTCCCGTCATCCATCTCATCAGCTCATCTAAGACCTGCATCACCAACAGTCTAACACACGAGGCAAGTCTCAAAGAGGTCGACAATCTCCGAAAGCAGATATACCGCATCAAGGGCGCAGACACGGTGAGTCACCCTACCTCCGTCCGGTCACCATCAACTCACCTCTCCTCAGGGCATCCCCATCGTCGTCGTCGGTACCAAGCTCGACCTCGTCAATGAGCGTGAAGTCCAACGCAACACCATCCAAAGCCTTGCCAGCCGCTGGGACCTCCCCTTCTACGAGACCTCCGCCAAGCGCAACTGGCACATTGTCGACGTCTTCGAGGACCTTGTCCGCCAGATGCGTGCCCGGTACCCTCCAGAGCCCGTCCGCAAGGTCAGAAAGAGGGACAAGATATGTGTTGTCATGTAAAACCATCTTTTTTCTCTCTACTCTTTCTCTTTACGATGGATGTTTTTTTTTCTTTTCACGTTTTTGGTTTAAACCTTGTTCATTCATGGTCAGTCTACTTTTCCCCTTGAGACAATGACTCACATCGGGGCCTGCGCAGTACATGCAAAACGATTTCTCTCATCTACTCATAGGTCCTACCAAGTCATGTTCGCTATTCATGATGAAACGCCCGCTTTACGCTTCTCTTCTACTACATCAAAGGACAGGAATTTGTTTCTTCCTTTACCCCCCACTAACAATCCATATACCCCATGCACGTGTATTACTACGACTACCTCCCCTTCTTCGAACCCATTTCCAGGTTATACACAGGGTTTTACGCCAGTTTCGACGATGCACATTTACATTCACATTACCAAGAATATAGCTTTCATTTCGCTTTCGAATATACTACACCCATAGTATAACATAACATGCACAATTATCTACTGCTCTCCTTGCCGCCGCCCCCCGTTCAAATGAGATTGGAGCTTTCCGCATTGATACATCTCGGCTTTCAGGCGCTACAAGCCACGATCTGCATTCCTCGTGCAAAAGCATCAAGCTGCTCTGGATAATTTAAGAGCTAAATAGGAGGACGAAGGACCGCAGAACCGTCACTGACAATTACCCCACCGTTCTATCGCTATGGCGCGAAACTGTCCAGAAAGCCATTCATTGTGGTTAGCTGATGACCATTGTGAGAGGAGGTGATCGCACAAGGAAAACGAAGAGTTGTCCAGGTGCATTTGCATGTAAGGGGCGCGAGCGACTTTTCCATGACTTGTCTTCGGGGTTTGTATTGACACCTCCTGAGGGCGAAATACCACTTTTCTAGATGGACTCTTGCCGGTTTGTAGTCGGTATCGCAGTCCGTCCATCCACTGGCATAGGGTGCGCCTGTCTCCGGGACGTGGCGCACCGCCCTCCTTCAGCCGAGCGCAGAGGAAACGGGGCCAGCATACACGATACAGTATCCGTCATCGCCAAGATATGTCGTCGGGTCGTGTACTCATCTTGCCCCACATCCATATAGCTAGTCGTCAAGAGGCATTGAACGGTCACTGCTGGGCAGGGAACACCATTCACCGTGCAATAGGCTATAACTGGGCCCCGCGGATTTGCTAGTGCCGATAATCATCCCCGCACAAGTTGAACAACAGTATCTGCTCGCAGTCGACATCGTCCCGAACCGTGTGTGATCGGACAGAAATCCCTCGAACGATATCAATAACAAGTCACTGCATTCGGGGTGCGGCGTAGTGCCGGGCAGGTTATCGAACGCGAGATGGTCTGGTAGCACGAAGGAATGCACTGTTGTGATTTTGGAGAACGGAGGCTCCTGGCAATTGCCGAACTTGGGCACACGCATTCGTTCTGAACCACGACCACCTTTCCGCGACAAAATGGAGTATACCGCTGCCGGAGCCTCGAACCACACCAAGATCGTGCATGAGAGGTAGAGTGCAGTGTTCCTCAGCACTCCTCCCGTCATCCTTGACACCTTTTTCACCTATCGTTCAGAAGATTCACGAGGATCAGATAACGACCGGAGGACTTGTTTCTGAACGCAGTCCTATTGATTGCAACGATGTGAGGCTCTTTGGACTCAACCCCTCTTTATACACCTGAATTATTCGTGCACAGACTGCCCTATCATATACACAATCCAATGAAAATCATCTCATCGGCCCAAACAATCCTGATCTTGATTTGGTGAGCACTTGGGCTTCTAAGGGCTGACTCTCCATTCAAGTAGATGATAGATACTAATTCATGTTCATTAGAGAAAAGTCGTCAAGAACACCATCATTGCTCAAGAACCTGCAGAAGCCAGATTTGAAGGAGATCTCAATGAGGTCAGTCAGATTCTATTTGCAAACAAGCTATTGGTTAATCTCTTTTGTACTTCTAGACGATCTTGGAAGTTGATGCAAATAGAATTGAGATTCACCATCTCAAAGCTACTCTTTTATCTACTTCTTTGGATGACTCAAACTTTGGACAGATTTCTCAAAAGCTTGCAGAGGCTTATTTGGAGGAATACAAGTATGAAAGAACTGATAATATTTCACAGGCAATGCTTTATATCAAAGCAGCTGTTGATGCTACACTTTCTGATAACTTCAATTTTCTTTTGGAATGTGGCATGCTACTGGCCATGTTATCTTCTGAATGCTTTGATCTGAAAGGGAGTTTAAAGGACTTTTATAAAGTTCTTCACTGGTATCAACAAATCCTGGATGCTGTTTCAGGGAATTCTGTCAATCTTGGAGATCATCAGGCTATCCTTGCAGTTTTGCTACAATGACTGCTATCAGAGATTTGACAAATTTGAAGATTTACAAGCTACTTTGAAATATAGTCAAGCTGCTCTGGATAACACCAAGATCAACAATTCTGATTTGGCATATCGACAATCACTGGTGGTAGTTGCTTACACAAATTATTATAAAAGAGTGGGCCATATTCATGACTTGAAAGCTGCATTGACATATGCTCAATCTGCTGTGGAGAATTCATCTAGTGATGATTCACAACTTGCAGATCGACAAGAAATATTGGCAGATTTATATCACAACTGTTATAGAAGACTAGGAAAAGTTGATGATCTAAAGGCTGCACTAAAATATGCGGAGCTGGTAACAACACAAAGATCTGCTAGTTCTCAACTTGCAAGTGTTGAGGCGACATGTGAGTCTGACGACTACATCCACAGGCCCGAACATAAAATGTGCAAGGAGAGGTGATATGATGCCATCAAGACAAAGGAGCGATGCTGACTATTGACCCATATGGGATCTCAAGAGAACAAGCTACAGAATACAAAGGAAAGTAGGCTACTTATATATGTAAATACCATGAGGCATAAATGAGGTGCACAGTAAATAAGACTTGTTCTAGAATAATGTGTGTCTAACATGAGGTTGGATAAAGGTTTCAGATAAGATAGGATAAGATCAAGAGATAGGATAAGATGAGATAAGATAAAGAGATAAGATAAAGATGAGATTAGATATTAGGATAAGATAAGAGCAATCATAACAGCAAGCAATAAAGCAATACTAGGACTATGCTACAGTGATTATTATCAGAGATCAGGTAAACTTGAGCATCTGGAGGCAGCTATAAAACACAGAAAAGAAGCTTTGAAACATATTACTGTGTATCATCCAATTTTTCCAAGCTATCAAGCCGCTTTAGCAGCATCTTACACAGACCAGTATAGAATGTTGGGTCAACTTGATGATTTAGAAGCTGCAATAAAATGTGGAAGAAAAGCACTTAAATATGCATCTTCAAACTATTCTGATCTTGCAAACGTTCAAGGATCACTTGCAGTTGCCTATTGCGATTATTTTAAAAGATTGAACACACTTGAAGACTTGAAAAATGCATTAAAACTTGCTAAATCTGCTGTAGAAAATTCATCAGATGGTCATCTTGATCTTGCAACACATCAAAAAGCTCTTGCTATTTTGTATAATAAATCTTACAGAAGTCAAGGCATAGAAACTGATCTACAAGCTGCTCTACAATATGGCAAATTAGCATTGAAAAATACAGATTCAAATCAGATTCAAATTGCAGATTGCCAATTATCACTTGCAGTGTTTCTTATTGATAGCTATAGAAGATCAGGTGAACTTGATGATCTTGAGGCTGCATTGCAATATGCTAAACAATCTTTGAATAATCTACCAGCTGATTATAGTAATATTGCTGCTTGTCAAACTACTTTAGCAACTATTCATAGTGGATGTTATAGAAGGCTTGGTGAGCTTGATGACTTGAATCTGGCTTTAAAATATGCCAAGGCAGCTGTTGAAAACACAACCTCACATCATATACATCTTGCACATTGTGTTACATTCCGATCAATTCCGACGATTTCTGACCAATCCCGACACCTCCAACACCTCCGACATTTTTGACTAATACTTATTATGCATACTTACTGTTATGAATCTTGTTACTACGTACATTACTTACATCCGACCATTTTACTTATGTTAAGAATCTCCGACAGCCACTCGTTATCCGACTCTGACGAAGCCACACGTCCTCCAACATAGTATTTAAACTTATGTAGAATCGTGTATTAGCTTCAGTTTGAATATCAACTTAGATTCGACATCATACCTCCTGTCCTCTTTCCACCGACACCTCGTCTCCGAACACCTCAGACACAAGGACCTCCAATTCCTGAGGAATTCCGTCCTTTTAAATCTCCGACCTCTCCTTTTGACAATAACAATCCTTTCCGTCGTGAGCAAACTCCAAACCTCGCCGAAGCAATTATGCTTATGACGCAGGAGCTCCGACATAGAGAGACTCCAAAAACTCCGAAAAAGAAGTCGAAGGAACCCGACACTTTTGACGGTTCCGACTCTCGGAAACTCACCAGTTTCCTCGCACACTATATTTCCGAAACAACCCCACCTTTGACGACAATGATAACAAAGTCAGTTTTGCTCTGTCATACCTCTGAGGAACCGCGCTCGAATGGTTTGAGCCCACCCTCTTGGGAGAGTCCAACGACGACTCTGTCTGGTTGGACGACTGGTCCGCCTTTGTGCACATCCTCCGATCCGAATTCAGACCTATCGATCCGACCGGAGAAGCAGAGGATAGCCTGGATCACCTTCGGATGCGCAACAATCAGAAGATCCTACATTACAATGTGGACTTCAAACGTCTTTCTGCTCGCACGCAGTGGGATGATGGCGCGCTCCGATATTGGTACTATACCGGTTTAGCGGAACACATCAAGGACGTTTTGGGGACTTTTCCCAAACCAAAGACTCTTGCCGAGTTGAAAGTAATGGCCCATAACATTGATGCTCGCTACTGGAAATGTCAACGCGAGAAATTGCGCTCCTCCAACAAATCTACTCTGAAGTCCAACAAATCCGACCAATCCGACAAAAAACAGACCCCCGCTTCATCATCCTCCAACAACAACTCCTCATCGTCTAAACCCAACTCGCAACAACAACAAAAATCATCATCCACCTCTCCAAAATCCGCCCTCTCCGACAAACTTGGCAAAGATGGGAAATTAACTCCCCAAGAATGCCAACAACGATTTGACAATAATTTATGCATGTTTTGCGGCAACGTTGGTCATCAGGCTTCCGACTGCTCGAAAAAATCGTCTTCTAACGCCAAAGCAAAGGCCCACGCGGCCCAAGCTGAGGACAAATCGGAGAAGACGACTGAGTCAAAAAAAATAGTAAGCAGTCCTCAGATTCCAGCACGTACTGGGGATTGCGTTGACTCCTTTCGTGCACCTTTGGAAACCCTCCGACTCAATGTGTCTGCTCTCTCAAATCCAAACTCTCTATGTATTGATTTGATATCTCTGACCTTTTCCGATTCTCTTCCGATAAAGACTCTTATTGATTCTGGTTCTACACATTGCTTCGCAGATACCAGATTTATTTCTTCTTTAAACTTATCTCCAACTCCGATTCCTTCACCTATGGTTTTGAAACTTTTTGACGGTTCTTCAAATACTTATATTATGCAATCTATTGATCTTCCTCTCTGATTCCCTTCCGGTGAACTTCTGACCGTCGCATTTTATGTGACAACCCTCGATTCGTCTTGTAATTTGGTTCTAGGACACAACTGGCTCACCAGCTACAATCCGTTGATTGACTGGGTATTGGACAGTATGTTATTCCGTTCTACGTTACCCAACACTCCGAGTCCGACTCCGACGTCGACTGCTGAGGCAGCTCCGCCACCTCTGCAGTGTCTGCCCTCTCCGATGGGCACCTCCAATCTGCTCACTCCGAACACCTCCAACCCGCCACAGATTACCATGGTCAATGCAGCCGCATATCTCCATGCTTGTAAAGCTCCTGGGGCATACGCTTTCCGTGTTCACCTCTCCGACATCTCCGCCAATTCCACGTCTGTCTCCGACGACGCTCCCGAACCTCTCTGGCATACCTGAGGAATACCACGATTTTGCTGATGTATTCAGTAAGAAAAAAGCTGACACCCTTGCACCCCACTGACCGTACGACCTCAAGATCAATTTGGAGGAAGGTACTTCCCCTCCGATTGGTCCGATGTACTCACTCTCACAATCCGAACTTGGATCCCTCTGAGACTTCATCGACGAGCATCTCAATATCGGTTTCATCAAACCTTCTAGTTCACCTCACGGCGCTCTGATCCTCTTTGTCTGAAAGAAAGATGGATCACTCCGACTATGCGTCGACTACCGAGGCCTGAACAAAATCACGAAGAAGGACCGATACCCACTTCCGCTCATCTCTGACCTCTTAGCCACTGCCGGAAAAGCACGCATTTATACCACCATAGACCTCCGACACGCATACCACCTAGTCCGCATCGCTGAAGGTGACGAATGGAAAACTGCATTCCGCACTTGCTATGGATCGTTTGAATGGTTAGTCATGCCATTCGGATTGTCTAATGCACCTGCAGCCTTTCAACATTTTATGAACGACATCTTCTCCCGCTTTTAATGACCTGAAAAAGGCATTTACCACCACTCCGATCCTGACACACTGGATCCCTGACTCTCCGATAATTGTCGAAACCGATGCATTCGACTATGCCCTAGCGGCTATTCTGTCGATAGTCACCTCTGACAATGAAGTCCACCCCGTCACATTCCATTCCCGCACCTTCATGGCCCCTGAAGTAAACTATGACACCCACGATAAGGAACTTCTTGCCATCTACGAAGTGTTTAAAATTTGGCGCCATTATCTCGAAGGCTCCAGTACTCCGATTGACGTCGTTACCGACCACAAAAATCTCGAGTATTTTGCCACCACCAAAGTTCTTTCACGCCGACAAGTCCGATGGTTGGAATACCTTTCTCAGTTCAACCTCATTATCCGATTCTGCCCCGGCCGATTGGGAACTAAACCTGACTCTCTAACTAGACGTTGGGATGTCTACCCTAAAGGGGGAAATAGCGACTACGTCGACATCAATCCGACCAACCTCCGACCAGTCTTTTCGCAAGAACAGCTCTCCGCTTCAGTTTGCGTGACCCAACTCCTTGAGCCCATCCTCCGTGCAACCATTATCATGGACACAGAGAAGCTTCACCACGACATACTCACAGCACTCCCTTCTGACACTCTTTATAACACTCTTTCCAAAGATCCTAAACCCTGCTGGTCTCTTGACCCTGATGGTTTCCTCCGACATGACGATCAGATATATGTTCCCGACTCTGACGACCTCCGACTCCGAGTCCTACAGCACAAGCACGATCATATGCTTGCTGGACACCCAGGTCAGAACAAGACACTCAGTCTCATTCAGCGTGATTACACCTGGCCCGGAATACGAGATTTCATTAAACACTATTGCAAGTCATGTACCACTGGCATGTGATTGAAGCCACAAAGACACAAGTCTTACGGCCTACTCAAACAGCTTCCGATTCCCGAACGTCCTTGGAATTCTATCTCAATGGATTTCATTGAGACCCTTCCGACCTCCGACAACTTTGATTCAATCCTTGTTATCATTGACCGATTAACGAAACAAAGTATTTTCATTCCGACCACAATTCACTGCACCTCCGAAGACCTTGCCATTCTCTTCGTATTGCATGTCTTCTCTAAACACGGTGTCCCCAAACACGTCACCTCTGACCGCGGCCCCGAATTCGTCTCCCGATTCTTCCGATCTCTCGGAAAGGCTCTAAACATGACCCTCCACTTCACCTCCGGTTACCACCCCAAAGGCGATGGCCAAACCAAATGCACTAACCAGACCCTTGAACAGTACTTGCGGATATTCTGCAACTACCAACAGGACAACTGGTCCGCTCTCCTTCCGATTGCAGAGTTCGCGTACAACAACGCACCTAGTGCTACCACTGGCATATCTCCCTTCTTTGCTAACAAGGGTTACCATCCGAACATTACTGTTCACCCGGAACGAGACCTTGCCTCTTCCCGAGCCCAATCCTTCGTGACCGACTTAGACGAACTTCACCAAGAACTGAAATCCACCATCTCCGATGCTCAACAACGTTACCAAAAGTCCTCCGACAATAATTGGATCGCACCTCCCACATTTTCTGTCGGACAACAGGTTTTCGTCAAAGCACAGTTCTTCCGCACAACACCCCCATCCAAGAAACTCTCAGAAAAGTACTTGGGACCATATGAGATCATTGCACAACCCGGCACACACTCCTTTACCCTCCGACTCCCCGACACATTCCGCGGTGTTCACCCCATCTACCACGTCTCCATGCTTGAACCCGCAACTCCGAACACCATTCCAAATCGGACCCAACCTCCGCCTCCTCCGATTGACATTGACGGAGAACTTGAGTACAAGATCGCTGAAATAGTTGACTCAAAGATCAACCAACGACGTAGCTGCAAGCTACTATATTTCGTCCGTTGGTTAGGATATGAAAACACTGATGAAGAATTCTCTTGGCTACCAGCCAATGAATTGGAAAATGCCCCCGAGCTTGTCTCCGACTTTCACTCCGCTTATCCTGACAAACCGGGTCCGCTCACATCGCTCTGAAACAAGAAAAAACAAGTACTATTCTATCTACTTAGTACGTTGTTTCTTGTTTGATGGACCCTCCTCCTTGTCCGACTCCTCCTCCTCCTCCGCCTTGTCCTCCTCCTCCTCCTCCTCCGCCTTCTCCGACGGCTCCGAAATCGACATGTCGGAATCGTCCGACAGCTCCGGCAACTCCAACCTCTTCCTATTCACAAGATCCTTCCTAATCCTTCTCGCAATCCTCTTCTCCAGTCTCAACTCGTGCGTCTCCTCCGCTGTATCCATCTCCGACTCCGACCCTTCCTCCGACACCTCCGGCGACTTGGGTTGATACTCGGTGTTCACCAAGCCTTCGACTGCTGTTAGCAGTCGCCTCACCTGTCTCGTCTCCGCCAGTATCATCTTGAGGACACCCAAGACGGTGTCCTCCAACCCACTCTCCGACGGCATCTCCAACGCCTTTTTCTTCCCCTTAATCACCTTCACTGTTTTCTTCACCCCCTTCACCTCCGACTTTCCCTCCGACGCTCCGACCTTGCACTTCTTCTTGTCCTTGACACAACCCTTGCAGGACGACTTATTCCTAAAACAAAAGGTTAAAACAGAAGAGATGAACCAAAGAAGAACTTACTCATCGTGTTCGCATTCGACGCCCTTCATAATGCACCTATCACAGGTGCTGACCCCGACCCCAACTCCCGACCCCTCTCCGACCATCGCCATCACCTCCTCTACCTTCCTTTTCTTCATCATCATCTTCTTCTTCTTCTCCGCCTGCGGCCCCCCCGACCCCTTGCTCGATGCACCTTGCACAGCAGCCACTTCATTGGCCCTCTTCTGAGCTGCCAGCTCCGACGCCCGACGCATCTCCTCCGCTACCCGCATCTCCTCCGCTAACTGCGCCGCCTCCGCAGCCCTCTCTTCCTCCGCTCTCCACTCCTCCTCAGCCTTCCTCGCAGCTTCCTCCTCCACTGCTCGCTTCTTCACCTCCACCTCTGCGAGCTTAGCCTGCAGCACCTCCATCTCCTTTTGAAAATCGGTTGCCGACATATTGAGGTTTTTTCGGAAGAGTTTGAAACGAAAAGAGAATGGGGGAACAAGAAGAAAGAACCACTCAGACGGTATTTTCAACCAATGCATCACATGACACAGTTCATGCGCACCGACCACCTAGGTCCTTAGGCCTCATGGGTTTGGCCCTAAGGGGGAAATACTGTTACATTCTGATCAATTCCGACGATTTCCGACCAATCCCGACACCTCCGACACCTCCGACATTTTTGACTAATACTTATTATGCATACTTACTGTTATGAATCTTGTTACTACGTACATTACTTACATCCGACCATTTTACTTATGTTAAGAATCTCCGACAGCCACTCGTTATCCGACTCTGACGAAGCCACATGTCCTCCGACATAGTATTTAAACTTATGTAGAATCGTGTATTAGCTTCAGTTTGAATATCAACTTAGATTCGACATCATACCTCCCGTCCTCTTTCCAACTCTTAACTTGAGTCCGACCTCCGACCTCCGATCCTCCGATCCTCCGAAATAAGGACACCAATGTATTAGCAAGGGCGCAACACACAAGTTGAAGCCAAGTCCTTGCCCCTATGTTGCACGCGCTCCGACCCTCCGACTTTCCGACACGTCTGACGTAGCTCCGACGTTTTGTCGATCAGTTCTTAACACATCATCAAAGTGTATTGGCAGTATCATATAGTGATTGTTACAAGAGACTTAACAAACTTGATGATTTGGAAGCTGCATTAAAATTCAGAAAACTAGCATTGTCTAATACATCAAAAAAACATTTGTATTTTTCAAATTATCATGCAGCTCTTGCAGCTTCATATATAGTGAGAGATTTCAAAAACTAGGTGAACTGACAGACTTGGAGGCTGCTTTGCAACATAGCAAAACTGCACTTGAAAATACCCATAACAATGGATCTGTTCTTGCAGATCGGCAATCAGCACTTGCAGCTTCCTATAGTAATTATTATAAAATATCTAGAAACTTTGAAGATCTAAAAAATGCACTATACTATCAAAAAGAGGCACTTGAGATTACTTCTGTAAGCCATGCAGATTTTGGTGATAGACAACTGGCTTTAGCACAGTCATATGCAGACTCTTATTACTATTCAAAGAATATAATAGAGTGTAATTCTGCTATTTTCTGCTTTGAATCCTCCATCAATTCTTCTATATCATTACCCTCTACTATCTGGAATGCTGCAGTAAAGATGGCAAGTTTGGTATCTGAAAGAGATATTCAAATGACTTTGAATTGTTATATAAAAGCTTTTGATGTTCTTCCAGAATTGATATCTATTGCAAACTCCCTTTCCATTCAGTATTATCAGATTATTGAGCATGATATAACCAATATAACAAGCTCTGCAATAGAAACTGCACTATCAAATGATAGATCTGATCTTGTAGTCAGCTTTTTTAATCAGAGTCTTTCTATAACCCAGCAATGACTATGGAAACTTGGAAAGCATCACAATTTAGCTGAAAAATATCCAAAAAAGGCCAAACAGCTTCACCATCTTTCAAATATTTTGTTGCATACCAAATACTTGTCTGAGAATAAACAAGAGAATGCAACACCATTCTTCTATCAAACTTCTGCTCAAAAATGGAGACAACTAATTGCTGAAATCAGAACTTATGAGAATTTTCAAGATGTTTTACTTCCAAAAAAATATGAAGAACTTCTGCAGGCAGCACAAAATGGCCCAGTAATCTTACTTACTTGTACTGCTCTGAAAAGTCATGCAAATATAATGCTACAGCCAAAGATATCTCCAATATTAGTTCAGTTGGAAATAACTGCTAAAGATATTTATAAACAGCTACAGTTACTGAGATCTGCTTTAAAAATTGCTGAAATCAGCTCAAGATATATTAGTAGATATGGACAGCCAGCTAAACAGATATCTGTTGATGATCAGTTCAAAAATATATGTTCATGGCTATGGAAAACTGTTGTTGAGCCTGTATTTGAAATACTCACACAGGTTAGTTTTTTTTATTGCTTTTGTTTTGGTTCTATAATTGGATAATTTGTTTTTAGAATAGTATTCATACTGGCAGAATCTGGTGGTGTACATCAGGCCCTTTTATTTAACTTTCAGTGCATGCAGCTGCACCAATTCAGAGTCCATATATTCAATCATATATCACAACTCTATCCAATCTTATTGAAAGCAGAAGACATATTCTTTCAGAAAAATATAGTGATATTTTTACTCTTATTGGTGTTTCCAATATACCAGACCAACCATTGAAACAGTTGCCATCTGTTCACAGAGAGCTTGAAATTATCCAATCTGCTATCAAAGGTTATAAATTCACTCAACTACTCGATACAGATTCCACTATTGATAATGTGCTTGAACAATTTAAAAAATGCCTCTTGTGTACATCTGGCTTGTCATGCTCAGCAAAACCAATATGAGCCTTTGAAAAGCAGTTTGCTTCTTTACAATGGTGGACTAGAATTAGGAAAAATCATAACCAGCAAACTTTCTACTGCTAGATTTATATTTCTTTCAGCCTGTGAGACAGCTATGGGTGATGTGAAATTAATGAATGAAGCAGCACACCTTACAGGTGGATTTATTACTGCTGGCTTTCAAGAAGCAATTGGAACTTTATGGAGTATGGAAGATTCTATTGGACCTTTAGTTGCAGCAGAGGTATATCAAAAGATCTGCAAAGATCAAATTCACCATTCTGATATAATGCTAGCTGCTGAAGGATTGCATTTTGCTACTCAAGGATTGCACCAACAAAATAGACCTTTTTATCAGTGGATGCCCTTTGTATATTTTGGTATTTGAAGCAAAAATCAGCTTTGGATAACCATAGCAGATTTTGTATATAAAGCCATGTTCAATAGTTATTCTGTTTTGTGTCAATTTTATCTTTGAAAGTATAAATATTGTTCCTTGAATTTTTCTATGCATGCCATAAAAGTTCAAGGACAGCAAGTATACAAATATCTGATGCATTATTGATATATGAATCTGTTATAAGTGGGGTGTGGGGCAATTTCAGTCACTACATCACACACAATGCAGCTATCACCTAACTGATCCAGCCATTCTAGTGTTTTGAAGTCACATCAAGTGACTGCAAATGATCTTGATCTAATCTGACTTTTATTAGCTAGTTAAGAGAAAATCATGAAAATATGCTAACTGTAGTGAAAGTCAAGTTGAGTTAAGAGTTTTAACTGGTTAATATAACAATATCAAGTTACATTCAAGTTAAGAACTTTTGACTTATACTCTTAATTCAGCCAGTCAAGTTAATAGATTTCAAGGTCATTAATTTGACTCAATGTGACTTTGAAATACTAAGCAATTCTGGATTCAACTGTTGGTGGATTTTGTGAATCCTTTGAATAGCAACACTTTTCTTTATTATGGACATTTCACTACACTGATGATCTTGTCATCCTCTTTATATCTTGGCCGCCATTATTTCCTTTTGACTTACTTGTTTCACCTTCTTACTTCCATCTGACTCATTTCACAGTTAGATTACTCATTGTACATAGCCTTCCACATTTTTTTTCTTTCTAAAACCAAATTTATATTCCAGTGTCTGATCGCAGACTGGTCTGTAACTAAAGGGTACTTGAATATTGCAAAACCACTCACTGTGCTTACAGGTGGCACCACATTTACTTGGGGACCAATGGAACAGCAGGCATTTGAAGGCCTTATACATGCAATAACATCAGCACCAGTCTTGGCATTACCAAAACCAGATGAACAGTTCAGAGTTGAAACCAATGCATCAGGCTATGCAATTGGAGTGTACTCTCTCAGAAACAGGATGACAAATGGCATCCTATCATGTTCTTATCATGGACTATATCTGCAGCCAAACAGAATTATGAAATATATAACAAGGAGCTCTTGTTGATTATAGAAGCATTGAAAGACTATAGACACTATCTTATTGAAGCCAGGAAACACTTTGAGATCTTAACTGATCACAAGAACCTGGAGTGTTTCCATTATCCACAGGATCTAAATCAATAACAACAACACTGGAAGATGAAGTTACAGGATTATGACTTCAAAATGTGCCACATGCCTAGCAAGACAAATGCAAAAGTGGACATTTTGTCATGCTTATCCTGGTATGAAACAGAACTTGGCCCACAGGAAAGTGATCAAATACTCAAGAAGAGACTATTCTTGAAACAATTGGAATCAGAAGATGTGGTACAAATGGAGATGCTTGCGGAGGAACAATTCTTTGAAGGGGGTGAGACATCTGATTTTATCAATATTGGAAACATCACAACCATTGAAAACTCCTGCATTGCATGCATCAAAGCTTTGAACTGCATGGAGACAGAAGTAGTCCAGGGTCTGAAGAAGAAACCTCACTGGTATCAACAGGAAAATGACATCACCTATGCTGGAGAACAAGTCTATGTTCCACCAGACCCACAGTTGCATCAAGAGCTGATGTTTGAATCACATGATGCACCAGTGGCTGGACATCCAGAACAGTATTGGTCACATGAACTTCTCACTCATACAGTATCTACTGGTGGCTAGTGTTCGAAAGTCCAGTTTAAAAAACAAAATTAACCACTAACCAGATCAAACCAAACCAGTGGTTTGGCCAACCAACTGGTTTGAGTTAATCAGATTCAGACATACCACTGGTTTAAGTTAATCACTTTCGGAAAAAAAATTAACCAGGTTTAGACTGGTTTAAACCAGTCTAAACCAGTAACCTTGAGACAAAGCAAGAGGTCATCTAAGCTATTGATATAGAAGTCAGTCTATGGAAACTACTCTCTCACTCATATGGAAATGACAGAAAATAAGACAAGACCAATGGGAGACTGGTCCCACTAGTCTCGCCAGTCTTAAATTATAGAACAAGACTGGTCTAACTACATACAGTAAATACAAAAAAAAACCTGCATCTGTTCCACTCCCCAGTCTCATGATTCACATGCGCATGGACAGCATTGGGCATGAGTGAGGCCATTGAGTGCAGCTGCAGGTCCTGTTGGACCAGAGAGAGGAGCGATTGGCCGCGTGTGGATGGCATTGGGCATTGGACGTGAGTGATATTGTTGGGCATTTGAGTGCAGGTCGTTGGAAGTGAGTTGGGAGGCCATTCAGCACAAGAGATGGGCGTTGGGGACAAGTGGGGACTGTTGGGTGTGAGTCTCAATGAAAAAGAAAGTCATATCAGGTCAGATAAAATGGTAATGTAACAAAAGGGATGTTTGTGTGACAACAGGTTCAACTAGCTAGTCAGAATTTAGTCAGAGATATGGTCTGACTGTTGGGTGGACTGACAATATATGACTATACAGTCAAATGTTCAGTCAGACTCCAATCTCAGGCTCACAGATTTTTTGTTTTGGCAGAAACATGAAAGGCTTCAAATGATTATATTATGAGTGTATTAACATCAATATAGACTTAAACTATCTGATTTATGTTAGAATTGGGTACGAGGAGGCCATTGGGTGCGAGAGGAAGCTGTTAAATACGAGAGGAGGCCGTTTGGCGTGAAGGAAGGCCATTGGGAACGAGAGGAGGCCGTTGGACATGAAGGGATGTGGTTGGACGCAAGAGGACACTGTGGGGAATGAGAGGCCCATTGGGCGCGTATTGGGAACAAAGGAGGCTGTTTGGAGGGAGAGGAGGCCATTGGGAACAAGAGGGCAGCATGGGAAATGAGAGGAGCCTGTTGGGCGTGAAGAGATGCCATTGGACATCAAGGGACACAGCTGGGAATGAGAGGATGCCGTTAGACACAAAGGGACACCATTGGGCACGATGGGAGGGCATTTGGAGCAAGAAAAGGCCATTGGATATGGGAGACGGCTGTTGGGTGTAAGAGACAGCTGTTGGAGGCTGCTGGGTGCAAGGGGCCATTGTTGGCGCAAGTAGAGGCCATTGGGCATGAGGGGCAGTGGTTGGCACCAGTTGAAAGCGAGGGGAGGACATTGGGCATGAGGGGCGGGTGTTGGAGGCTGCTGGGTGCAAGGGGCTGTTGTTGGCGTGAGTGGAGGTGGGTGCGATTGGAGGCCATTGGACATGGGCAGTCGTTGGACGTGAGTGGAGGACGTCGGGCACAAGGGGCAGCTGTTGGAGGCTGTTGGGTGTGAGTGGAGGCCGTTGGACGAAGGAGACGGCTGTTGGGCGCAAGGCAGTTGTGGTGCAAAAGACTTGTCAATGTTTGATTTTTTCACCAACAATCAACAAAGTCATGTGACTTTGCAGGATAAGTCCTTAACAGTATTTAGTACACTGTACAGGCTTGGTTCAGGCTGATCTTGCAAGGCAAATCTACACATTATAAATGGCTTAGTACTCTGACAAAATATTTGACTGCTCACTGACCTAGTCTGACCCTTGGTCAAACCTTTGGTCAGACATAAGCTGTGTTCTGACCCGATCTAAATATTATCTGACTCAAGTCTATTTGTTTGACTAAACATCTGAATTCTTTTTTACTGAGTGTGAGTTGAGGTGGTTGGACACAAAAGATGGCCTTCGGACAGAAGAGATGGGCAAAAGACACTATTGGGGGGAAAGGAGGCCATTGGATGCCAGTAGGGGTTATTGGATGCGAGAGTGGGCCGTTAGGCATGAAGAAAGGCTGTTAATCATCAGTTGTGGTTGTTGGATACGAGAGACGGGTGAGAGACACTATTGGGGGCGAAAGGAGGCCATTGGATGCAAGTAGGGGTCATTTAATGTGAGAGTGGGCCGTTCAGCGCAAAGGGAGGCTGTTGGGGGCGAGTGGGGGCCATTGGGCATGAGGACAGGATGTTGTGCGCTAGAGGAGGGTGTTGGGCGCTTGAGGGGGCTGTTGGTTATCAGTTGGGGTCATTGGATACGAGAGACAGTCGTTGGGAATGAGTGGGGACTGTTGGACATGAGTCAAGGCGGTTGAGCATGAGAGACAGGTGAGGAATGCCATTGGGGGTGAAAGGAGGCCATTGGATGCCAGTAGGGGTTGTTGGACGTGAGAGTGGGCCGTTGGGGGTGAGTGGGGCTGTTAGACACAACTTCACAAGGACGGGATGTTGCATGCTAGAGGGGGGTGTTAGGTGCTTGAGGGGGCTGTTGGGCACAAAGAGAGGGCATTGGGGGCAAGTGGGTGTCATTGGACATGAAGGGAGGCTGTTGGGTGTGAGTGGGGGCTGTTGGGTACGAGGACGGGACATGGGGTGCTAGAGTGGGGTGTTGGGCACAAAGGGAGGCCATTGGTCATCAGTTGGGGTTGTTGGGCACCAGAGGGGGGCATTGGATGTGAAAATGGGCTATTGGGTGTTAGAGGGGGCCGTTGGGCGCTTGAAGGGGCCAGTGGTGGCCAGATGGAGTGGAGGTGGGGGAAATAAAGAGTGTGGGAAGGTTTGGCAGTCGACTTATCAACTTCAACTTTTGACAATTGCCGAGCATGCTCAGCAGTCAATGCCAAGCAATGTGCATTGTTGAGAATTGTGCCCTCAATGTCCAAACCGTGGCACCAAAAGAACCAAAAATGGGTTCTTAAGTTATGTAGAGATACTTAAAAGCTAATAGTAAGTATTTAAAGAGTTAGATACATGAGCTATGTATGGTAGAAAGTCTGTACTCCAAAATAATACATCAAACATACTGTAAATCATAATCAACAGTGCATCATGGGTTTTCTCAAACACAAAAACCAGTATTTTCTTACTTCCTCCTTTCCACAACCACTTTCAACTACCTGTAATATATATATTATTGAAGCATTGTATGTAAAACTATTGAGACCATTCAAATAAAATTCAAGGACTTCATAAGGTGAATATGAACAAAATGGGTCAAAAATTTGACCAAATTTTTTATTTCAGCTTTGGATCCTCCACATCCAGATGATCTTACAGCACATTTGTTTTTTAAACTTGGTTCATTCATTAGGGAGATATGACACTTTTTCTGAAATCTGCACATTTCATTATTTCTATCTTATCTGGATTTCTAAAAATTATACAGTGTGTCAGAAGGTGAATACATATCCCATATATAATTCTATCACATCGAACTATTATTAGACTATGAGAAAGACACCGTGCATGCCTGTGCGATGCATTTTGTGCATTGTTTACTATTATTGGTCAGAGCATGGAACCTCTATAACTTAAATTCCATGGCAAAGTTTCATAAAATAAATACAATCTTAATGACATATAATCCCCTCCTACCTAATTGATATAGTAGAAACCCTTACCTGTTCTTGTGTAGACATAATAAGCAGATGTGCGATGTTTGTGGGAATTTGTTTACATGTGTTTGACACATTTGATGCACACATGATGCATCCACCCATTGCTGACTCTGCAATGAGGGCACACATGCTAAAAATCATGTGTTTGGATGGTTTAATCATGTGTGAACCTATGTCAACAGCAAATTAACTAAGTAACATGACTCTTGTGGACAAATTGTGATATTTGTATGGTTTAATTGAGTTTAACCAACAAATTAACCAAACCAATGAAAAATTAACTGGTTAATGATGGTCTGGTTTAGATTTTTTTCTGAAAATTTCTTAACGGGTTAAGATTTAGGTTAATGGATTTGGGGTCAATTAACCAAACCAAACCAAATCTTGGAACACTAGAATAGACTCAGCAACAAAGCTCATCGTTTCCGAGACATCACTGACCACCCCTCTATTGAAGAACACAAGAAGATATCCCATGAATTTGCCAAGGCAATCAACAACACTGCTACATCCCACTGAACAGACTGGCTTGAGAACATCTCCCCCCAGCAAATCTACCTGGCAAACAAGTATGTAACCAACACCCCAACCAACCTCTCTAGTGCCCGCATCCTGACCCTCAAAACCTCAAGTGACGGCTCCACCCCGGATGGCCACTCCAATGATGCGAAAGCCCAAGCCCTGGCTGCCTCCTTCTTTCCCCCCCCCATCTCCTCACCCCCTAGCACCAACACACACGACCCTATCCCCCCCACTCACCAGCATCTGCTTCTTCACCCACCGGCAAATCCAAGCCACCATCGAGACCCTGAAACCACACAAAGCTCCAGGCCCCGACAGCATCCCAAACATTATCCTCATCCACTGACACCCTCATTGACCACCTTTTCTATATTTACAGAGCAGTCCTCAACCTCAACATCTACCACGAATGCTGGCTAAACTTGATCATGCTAGTGCTATGTAAAGCCGACAAACCAGCCTACAATGTCACCAAGGCTTACTGCCCAATTGGCCTCCTGGATACCATAGGCAAGCTCCTCTCCACCCTTGTTGCAGCTGACCTCTCGCACCTAGCTGAATGACACCACACGCTGCCCCCAGGCATGCACTCCCTCATGCACAAAGTCAAGGATGCCTGGTGTTCAGGTAAGGTAGCTGCAGCCCTCCTCCTCAATGTCCAAGGTGCATTTCCAAACACTGTCAAAGACCAACTCCTGCACAACATGAAAGCCCACAGAGTCCCATCATGCTACATCAAACTCACCATCCAAATGCTGACAGGATGAAAGATGTGCCTCAAATTTGATGACTACACCTCTGCGCCTATAGACATCATCAAATGTACCTGTTATGGATTCGCTATCCATGGCATTGATCGCTCGGACAAGATACAAGACATAGAGGCCTTATCTGATTAATGGCCAGTTTCATCTTATCTATTGGTTTCATGCTTACTATTCACTTTTACATCATTCGGGCCCCGGCCTCCGCTTACTCACTACAGTATGATCATTGTTACCATATCTAGATGGTTACTCTCACATATCCTTGACATCGTGTTCCTTATTGGACTATACTTAGATACTCTGACTCACGCTGCAGCAGTTACCATAGACACCTACTCCGGGTCTGCTTCTGGAGTCAGACCGGAACTGCTCCAGAGTCATCTAGATGACTCGACCTTCTAGTATATATAGGGTAGATACATTGCATGTATTCCCCAGATCTAGCAATCACCTTGGTATCCGCCTTTGCTACTTAAGCCTCTCTGCCTAAGCATCACATGAGTTTGTCAACCATAACAGTACCACCCAAGGCTGCCCCCTCTCCATGCTCCTATATGCCTTCTACAATGCCCCACTTATTCAAGTAGCCCTTTACAAACACAAAACATTGCTAGGCTTCGTGGATGACTCCATGATCCTCACAGTTGTGAACACTCTCAAAGACTCACATGCCATGATCAGAGATATGATGGAGCGACCAGACGGGGGCTTCGTCTGGTCATCCTCACACAACTCCCCATTTGAATTATCCAAACTTGCCCTCATGAACTTCCCTCGCACCCATTACAATGGCATGCCCACTGACCTGGTCCTCTCTAGGTCCAACCCCAACAGTTCAACCACAACACAGACCATCAAGACCATTCCACCTATAAATACCTGGGTGTCATCTTCGACTCAAAACTACACTGAACTGCCCACCACCACAGGGTATCTGTGAATGTAATCTGGTGGTCCAATCAGGTATCCTGCCTTTCCAAGGTATCTGGAGGAATGCTGGCGCACCGGATCTGTCAACTGTACAACAAAGTAGCCGTCCCCACCTTCACCTATGCCACAGACATCTGGTACACCAAGATCCGCCCCTTGGCTTCAGGCAAGAAACATACTGGTTCAGTCGCCATCACCAACAAACTGGCCCCAGTGCAGCAACACGCAGCTGAGCTCATTACTGGGGCCCAGGCCCTAAGCACCACAGCAGGTGACACCCTTAACACTCATGCTAACCTACTTCCTGTGGTATTGTTTCATGGTTCAGTTCAATAGGACTGGAACCAGACCAGACTGAACCAAAAATGAACCTGTAAGGGCAGGAATAGAGAATGATTAAGGACAAGACCCTGGATGAATAGAGAATGGTTAATGATTGAAGATCTGTGGTATTCCTTTTTCCTTTTTTCCAATTCACATTATCCCCCCATCACTCCGATGCTCCTCCAACCTCCTCCGACACCACTCTGAAATATCTCTGATTATAAGACCGGTAAAAGACTGGTTGAGACCGGTCTAAACCGGTCTTTTGGGTGCTAGTACAGGGTCTACATATGTAATTACAGGGCGTGAGTATGGACCGTTGGGTGTGAGTTGAGGCCGTTGGACACTAGTGGGAGCCGTTGGAGACAAGAGAGGACCGTTGGGCTCGAGTGCTGGGTGTTTGGTGTGGGTCGAAGCCGTTTGGTGTGAATCAAGGCTGTTGATCACAAGTTGGGGCCACTGAGCACAAGTTGGGACCATTGGGCAAGAGAGAGGGCCGTTGGGCATGAGAGGGCTGGGCATCAGAGTGAGATGGCGAACTGGGCAAAGGGTTTGGCCCAGAAAAGCAAACAAGGGCAAATAGCCTGCGTTGAGCCTGCCCTCATTTGGACATGTATTACATGTGCATCAAATGTGTCAAATAAATGTAAACACACTTACAAAAACCATCGCACATCTGCCTACATGTCTTACACAGGAGCACAGTTTGTGCACAATATCAATTAAGTACTATAGCATCATATGTCACTTTCTATGTATTTATTTTGTGAAATTTCGCCATGGACTTTATGATATAGTGAAGCAGTGCTCCCACCAAATAATAGTAAACAAGGCGCAGAATGCATCGCGCAGGCATGCTCAGCCCCTTCCTCATAGTCTAATAATAGGTTATACATGGAATATGTGTTCACCTTCTGAAACACCTTATATAAATTTTAGAAGTTCAGATCAGATAGGAATAATCAAATGTACATATTTCAGTAAAAGTGTTATCTCTCTCTAATGAATGAACCAAATTTGAAAAAATGAAGGTGCTGGGAGGTGCCCTGAATGAGGAGAATCTAATCCTGAAATAAAATTTTTTGGTGAAATTTTCGACCTATCTTTGCTCATATTCACCTTATGAAGTCCTTTAATTTTATTTGAAGGGTCTCAATAGGTTCACATACAATGATTCAATAGCATATATATATTACAGGTAGTTTAAAGTGGTTGTGGAAAGGAGAAAGCAAGAAAATACTGGTTTTTGTGTTTGAGGGAACTCATGATGCATTGTTTATTATGATTTACAGTGTGTTTTGTGTATCATTTTGCAGTACAGACTTTCTACCATACATACCTCATGTATCTAACTGTTTGAATACTTACTATTAGCTTCTAAGTATCTCTACATAGGTTTAGAACTATTTTTAGGACTTACAGTGCCATGGATTGGGCATCGACAATGCGAGTTTCAATGGCATGCATTGCTCGGCATTGATGCTAAGTACTCTTGGCAAGTGCTGAAAGTCAAACCATATATAAATCAACAGCCAGCCAAACATTCCCACACTTTTTTTATCCCCCACCTCCACTCCACCCAGTCACATCCTCCCCCAATGGCCACCCCTTGTACACAATGACCCCCTCTAGCGCCCAACACCGTCGACTGATGCCCAACGGCCCCCTCTAATGCCCAACTGCCCTCTCTGATGCTCAACAGCATCAAGGCATGCCCAACAGCACCTTCTCGTGCCCAGCACTTCCCACTCACGCCCCATGGCCCTCCCTCACCCCCAACAGTACCCTTTCATGCCTTACGACCTCCGACTCGCACGCAACACCCTCTCTTCATGCACAACGGCCCCTTCTCATATGCAATGCCCTGCCACTCATGCCCACTGACATTACATGACACAATATATAATACAAAACCGGTTTGGACCAGTGCAGACCAGTTCGGTCCATCCTCTGTGTTGGAACAGCATACGATCACATCAACACTGGAGGTGATTACAGTGGATGTGTCGTCGAGCAGTCCAGTAGTACTCTATGCTATGCGCTACGGATTGTGTATCTACAATAGAGAGAGAACCTTACTACTAACCTTGAGAGGTGTTTGCAAGGTGGGGGTTGCTTGTTAGGAGCATTATATTGCACAGAGAATAAGGACAGTCTTATATACTAGTCTACTTATTTGTACACTATTTGTATGTCATGGGGTTGAGCACATGGCACGTCTAATGGAAGCGGAACTCGTTCAACACTCCCCCTCGATGTGTATACGAAAATGTCAAGCCTAGATGTTGGCGACATCTTTCAAAGAGTTCCCAACTAAGATTTTTAGTTAGCATATCCGCGGGATTGGATGTGCCTTCAATGTACTCTACAGTGATCAATCCACGAGAGATGTACTCTTGGATGATGTGATATCTAAGATCGATATGCTTAGTACGGCGTTCCTGTACAGGGTTGTTCCCAATAAAGATCGAGCCATGATTGTCGGCATAGATCGGGACATTCCGCATTAGGAAGCCAATCTCCTGGAAGAGTTGGATTACCCACTGTTGAAAGTGCTTGATTTGGGCAAGTCATGTTGGTCCTTGCCCTATCGAAGTGTGAACAAACATCATGTGGTTGATAAGGTTACTCAAGTCAACCTCAGCTGAGTGCAGAATGAGTCAGTGACCTGATGTGACTGCCAATGTTGAGGTTCTGACACAGCCACACTGACCCTAGGGTAGGTGATAGTATCTCAGTCAATGTTGACTCCCTTGACAACCACCCTTTCAAATATCCAATTCAAGCATTTTTACCAAGAAAGATCCTGAGTGAAAATTGAGGGTGGGAAATATTTTGTACAAAGGTGGTGGTGACTAAGCATCCAGCACCATCATTGCAAGAGAACCACATTTCAACAATTGATGAACATCTAGTCTTCTCAGAGAGTGTGAAATAAGAAGAAATAACACTTGGCTGATAAGATGAGACCTGGATTAGTGCATTTTAGCCTTTCATAATCATATCTATATCTGACAGCAATTTAATTTTACATCAATCAACAATGTATCTGGAAAAAGCAACATAACGAGGGTAAAGTAGAATGTAAAAGATATTGTAATAGCAAATTAAAGAGGCAAGAACTGGGTGACATCATAATATAAAAGAGGTGCTGTAAGGGCAACCTTACGATCCAAGACTTGAACTCAGATGCTTGCAAGAGAAATCCAAAGTTTAGATTGAGTGGTCCGATAAGTAATACAACACATACCTTGCAAGGGAAATCCAAAGAGAAGGTTCTAAGGATTCCCCTGCAAGCTAGTGGGATAAATAGTAAAGTGAGATATGAAATAAGAGATAAAACGAGACATATGAATGATGAGCAATGATTGGGAGTAGGGATGGGGGATGAATGGAAACAAGATGAATGGTAACCTGTGATCTGACGTGCGGAGGAGCGGAGTCATTGGATGTGGAGCGTCGGATAAGATGTCAGACATAGCGGATTCAATCAGAGGACATTGGAGATGGTGGAATAGAAAGGAAAGAAAAAAGAGAAAGGAAATAGAAAAGTGGTTGCCCTTACATCACCCCCCTTTCAAGGCACGGTGTCTCGACGTGTCAGGCAAAATGAGTCAAATATTGTTGCGGAGATCCGACGCAGAGCTCCTGGATGCCATCGGTAGAAGTCACGGACTAGGCATGGAGCATGGACATTGTCTTCTGCTTCCCAAGAATTCTCTTTGTAGCCATATCCCTTCCATTTGACCAAGAATTGAAACTTGCCTCGATGTAGTCAGCTGTCCAAGAGGTTTTCAACATTGTACTCCAATTCTTCTCCGACTACAGTTGGAGGTGGAGGGGAGCGGACCTGGTGTCGGAAAGAGTCATTGGGAACTAGTGAAAGTTTGACAACATGGAATACTGGGTGAACACATGACATGGAAGGGGGGAGGCAAAGTTCGTAGGCATGTGTTCCAACAGGTCGGACCACTGGAAAAGGACCTACATATTGATGTGCAAGTTTTTTAGTGGGTCGGGTGGTTTTGAGGTCTGATGAGTCTAAAAAGACCTTGTCCCCCAGGCAGAATGTCGGAGTGGTACTCCAATGCTGGTTGTAATATCACGCCATGTCATCTTTTGCCTTTGTCAATGCTCTGCGAGCCTCTTCAAGAGCGGACTTCATCTGCTCACTGAACTCCGCTACTGCCTCAATCTCCATCCGCTGCATGCGAGGCTCAAATCCCATGCACGGATGGTGGCCGGTGTCAATGTAAAATGGAGTTTGGTGTGTCGCTGCGTGAACATGGTTGTTATATGCGAATTCAGCCATCGGAAGCCATTCGTCCCAATTGTCTTGATGTTCATTGACGAATAGGCAAAGGTATTGTTCCAGTCCTTGATTGACCCACTCCGTCTGTCCATCTGACTGTGGGTGGTAGGCTGTTAAGGCAGCAACCTTGATGCCTAGTAGCCTGTATAGTTCACTTGGCAACAAACTGTGGTCCGTGGTTGGAAACAATGGCCTCCGGTAGTCCATGAAGTTTCCAGACATTTTGAACATAGGAGCGTGCAGTTCCAAGTGTGGAGATGTCGGAGTGTGTTGGGATGAAGTGTTCCCACTTCCCTACTGAATCCACTACCACCATGATGGCATCGTAGCCATGGGCTTCTGGTAGTTCAGTAATGAAGTCAACACTGGTCACTTGCCATCGCTCCATGGGCACAGGTAGCGGATTGAGTTCTCCGGAGGGCGGAGTGTGTCGGACCTTGGTGCGGGCGGAGGCATGGGTTGCATGTCTTGCAATATTGACCTATTAGACAAGACATGTGTAGCCACCAGTAATTGTGCGACACCAGTTCCAAGGTTTTCCACCGTCCAGGATGTCCAGCAACTGGAGTATTGTGATGTTGTGTGAGGATTCGGTGACGCAGTTGGGGATTGTTAGGAACATAGATATGATCCCTGAAGTAGAGCAAACCTTCCGCTTGGCTCCACTCCACATTGCAGACGGATCCCGCTCCTACAGTCGGAAGGGATTTGACAACCTCTGCCACGCTATTCTCTAGTAACCCCTCTCGGATTCCCTGTCGGACTTGGCAGAGGACATCATGTTCTTTCCCTTGAACAGTTACCCCACGCATTGCTCGCACTGCAAACAGTTCTGGTCGCAGAAGGGTAATGTTCTCATTATCCCACAATACGTCTCCGTGGTCCGCTCGTCGGGACAGGGCGTCGGACTTGCCCATTGACTTGCCAGGTCAATGGTGCATTTTGAAATCAAAACGAGCGAGGTATAAGGACCATCTAGCTTGTCGTCAATTTAGTTTTTGAGCTGTCATGAAATACTCAAGATTTTTGTGGTCCGTCCAAATCTCCACTGTCTTCTCCGCTCCTTTGAGGAAATGCCTCCATTCCTCCAATGTGCGGACCACCACCAACATCTCCTTGTCGTGGATCTCGTAGTTGCGTTCCACTGGACTAAGGCTTTTGGAATAGAATGCGACAGGGTGCCACTTGGGAAGCGTTTCAAATCAGGATGACCCTGAGGTCCAGAACCAGCCGGCGAATCCTCTGCCTGCTGATGTCCCTCGACCATGAAGGAATGCTAACCCGCCTCGACAGGAAGGCAACATCTACGGGGAGCAACGGCACCCTGCGCAACAACAACACGACATCAATTGCACACGCTCTTGGCGTGAAGCCGTGAATCGAGAGAAACAGCAGCGTGAGCCTTCCCGGCTCCGCAATGTTCCCCGATCATGACAGGAAGAAGTGGAACCTAGTTCCCCCTTAGCCCCACCTGACGCAGGGCCTAGTGGATCTTCCAGTACTCCTTCCGATGACCCCAAAGTTCCTGATGATGAATCTTTGGAAGATATGGATGCAGAGAGCTTACTGCGCGAGATGATGAATGATGTGGAGCTAGGTCCAAAAGCATTTAACTTGGACCTAGAACGATTAGTTTGGAAACGAGGGGGAGACACGAAACAGATCGCTGAGTTGAACACGCTACTTGCATCAGCCATTCCTCAATCTGAATCTAATCTCTCACAGTTCCGTGATATCCGGGAGATGAAGTTTCGCGACATTGCCAAAATGCCAAAAAACCTCCAGGATGAGTGGTTGGACGCATGCCATAAGGAACTTGATAGCATCAAGCGGCATGATGTCTATGATCTAACACCTTTACCGACCGGATGGAAGGCCATCGGATCACGATGGGTCTTCGACATGAAGACCGACGGCCGTAAAAAGGCTTGGCTTGTTGCTCAAGGGTTCTTGCAAATCAAGGGAATCGATTTCGACGAGGTATTCTCTCCCATAGTTCGATTTGAGACAGTATGTCTCATGCTCGCTACCGCCGCGCTTGAGAGTTGGATAATTCTCGCACTTGATGTAACTGCTGCTTTCCTTTATGGGAAACTCCAGGAAGAGTTATACATGATGCAACCTGAAGGCTTCAAAATAAAAGGCAAAGAACTTCTTGTTTGGCGCCTGCATAAGGCTATTTACGGTTTGAAGCAGGTTGGACTTGCATGGTGGCATGCCATGGAGAAATCCATGAAGAAACTAGGTTTCCGAAGGGTCATATCTGATGCCGGAATCTTTGTTTTCTATTCCCCGAACGGAACCATTGTACTAGCAATAATCTATGTCGATGATGCAATGTTCATGGGACCAGACGCTAAGCTTACAACTGTTAAAAGAGCTGAATTCATGGCTATTTGGGAATCTCGTGATCTAGGTGAACCCACTGAATTCTTGAGAATGCGCATCACGCATACCAAGAATACAATCATGATCGATCAATGTGCCTATTTACAAAAAGTAGTAGAGAGATTCGGCATGACAAATGCAACGATCGCCAAGACTCCTCTACCTACTGGATACAAGCCGACAGCAAATGCTGGCACTGCCACTGCTGCGCTTCGATCACATTTTCAGCAGATCATAGGGTCTCTGCTATATTTAATGATCAGTACACGACCCGACATTGCCTTTGCCGTGATTACATTATCACAGTTCTCAAAGAATGGTGGGCCAGACACGAGAGACAATGACACACAAAAATGACAGAACACAATGGCGCAAGGTGGAGGGGTGGACAAGGATGGCCGAAGTCCCATGATGGGCAATGGGCGGTGACAGGGATGAGAACGACAATGTGCCCAAGAGGGAGAGGGACAACGGGCAGGTGAGGGACACAAGAAATGCATGGGAATATGCCCAGGGGATGCGAGGGAGAGTTGTGACGCGCAGGGGGAGGGGGGAACATGGGAAATGCCAGCATGCGCATAGCGCAGGTGGGGAGTGCAAGGGACGAGAGGTACAACAGCCAGGCAAGGGAGAGATATGTCATACCATAATATTGTTGCATTGTCTGTTGTAATAAATAGCATGGAAAAATATGCATTTTTTTTTTTCAAACACATTATTGATAAAATGGAATGCTCTATAACTACAAGGTGTAAGAGAGTCTGGAGGCCTATAAAGGTGAACAGAATCTGTGGAGATCTGAAAGAATGGAGTGAAAGTGTGAAGAGCTGCAAAAGATGGTAGTGAAGCTGCACAGAGCTTTTGCAGAGCTGCATGTAGCATATACCTTGTCTTTGGAACTTCAGCCCTGCAAGAACCTGCATAGACCTGCACAGGGCTGCATAGCCCACCCAGGGCTTGCTGATGCACAGCGAAAAACCGGCAAAAGACCAGCGACATGGTGACAGGCCATTGGCAAATTGATGACCCATTGGCGAAAGTGAGCCTTTAGTGTCAGCCACACTCCATATACAAAGAACAATGCTAACGACAGATCAGCAAATAATTCACTGACGAAAGACACCACAGCAAAAAACTGGCAAACCACAGTGAAAAACCGGCAACACAGTGCCAGGCACCATCGGCGAAAGTGAGCCTTTGAGTGTCGGCAACATTCCATATACAAAGAACAATCCTAACGACAGATCAGCGAATAATTCACCAGCGAAAGACACCACTGCGAAAAGCTGGCAACATGGCGACAGGCCATCAGCAAATTGATGATCCATTGGTGAAAGTGAGCCTTTGAGTATCGGCAATACTCCATATACAAAGAACAATGCTAACAACAGATCGGTGAATAATTGACTGGCAAAAGACACCATGGCAAAAAAACTGGCAAAAAACCGGCGAATCTTGGATGATGTGCAACACACACATATCAAACATGTCCAATACATGTAAACAAATGTTGAAAAACATTGCACATGTCCTCATTATATCTACACAGGAACAAGTAATGAGTAGGGGAGCATATTTTATCAAGTATGTATTTATTTTAAGAAGATTAGCCACAGATTTAAAGTTATAGAGGTCCCATGGTCTGAAACAAATCATAGAAAATAATGTCAATGACAGATTGGTGAATAATTCACTGGTGAAAGAGGGCCTTCGGCCCTGCGGTTATCCGATAATCTAATCTAGTACATGAGGTTGTGCTACCAATCATCTCTTTTCAATCTAATCTCCTCCCATAACATTGGATAATGCTCTATCTTAATGCTCTATCTGTTTGAGGAAGACGTCGGGTTTGTACCGACATGAATATCCATCGCTTTGACCTCTACACCATGAAACGTGGTCGTATCGCAAGAATAACCTGCAGATAGGACAGTCGTCCACTTAGAAGTACATCAATAACTGTTAAATGCCTGACAACAAGGGATACTCACCTTTGCGCGCTACTAAATCCTTGAACTTCAACGCTAGAAACCCTTCGCTCCTCTTCTCCAATATCCAGTAGTAGAATTGTTGTAATAGCCATCGATTGTCGCTGATAGTCTTGTACAATTGCATAGCGAGGTATCGATTGACGGGTAACAACGTATGACCTTCTAAACTGTAAAACTTGTTAGTGAAACACTATACGAAGATCGTATGACTACTCACCATGAAACCTCATGAGGAACGACGTCCTCAGAGGATAAAGTGTTCCATTCGACTCTATCCACCTTGACCCCCTCAGGTTCTATAACTGCCTTAACGAACGAAGGGAACAAGAGGGTTTCCGCTAGAACAGTGTCGAACTGAGAGACTGTATCATACTCTGACCAATGGTAGTCAGGAATAGTGGAACGATGTGTCGGCATAGCATAGGTAGTGGTGGGGGGAAGGAAGAATGAATCTTCCCACAGTGGAAGGGCTCCACATGTGAAACATGTGTGATGTGCTTGATGCACAGACCACCTAACGGTGGTTGAGGGACAACGCCCTAGCGGAGTTTTATAATTACCCATGTAATGTGATACTACATCGCTATACTGACTCTACTAACCGTGAGAGAAAACCAATACTAATGCTCTTAACTAATACTTGACGCAATGTTGGGTGCGTGCTTTCGCTAGAATCTTATAAGGGCGAAAGCACTTTGTGTGTAAACACACAGCAACAAGCCCATCAAAACTTGCATCAAAATCCCCGAAAACGATCAAAAGTTGATTCTCATCACAAGAACAAACAAAGATGAAGACTGCGCTCTGGGCCTTTGGCCCTGCGGTTATCCGATAATCTAATCTAGGGGGTTACATCGTGCTAAGTATGCTATTATCTGATCACTATGGTCCATTATCTATCATCTCCATCTCTGACTCATGTTCGCCTCATGTATCCCATGGGCATATATCTAACCTTTTGATGAGGATGGCGTATCTTCCCTTGCTCGCCATACACTCGCTCCTTCTCTAGCTTAACAAAAAACATATCAATAATCGCTGACTGCTATACCAAATAAATACTCACTGTATAGTTGTGAACGATCTTCTCGCGTACTTGGACATGCCTGGTGGTGGTAACAAAACAAGAGAGGTCGGCATCTCCCGAGCCGTCACCATAATCAAACACATGTGGTCTAACCCCTACAAACACCTGCCAGTCATCTGACTGTTCTAACATCTCGCGTGTCGGTTGCCGCGTGTCCCTAGACCCATGACCAATTGTGTAATATGAATACACGTAATAAGCGGTTTTATCGGAACCACATAATCCAAACTTCTTCCAGTTTCCCATGCTTGATCGATCATCGACTGATGAACACGTTACCATCAAATGATTGACAGAAATTATAAAACTCCAACAATGACTCACTGTAGTTGAAGTACTCCACTGCCTTCAGTGGAAGGACAGCGGGAAGGAGGATGAGGGAGACAACATATTCTCAATAAAGATCGTCGGGGTCGGTGAACACAGTAAAAGACAATGTTTCATTGTTTTCTCCCTCTGAGTAGTAGCCTGTCTTGTAGAACTGCATAATACCATCCAAACGATATATCGTTTCTACTAAAGGAAAGCGGAGAGAGACTATAGGCATAGTAGACCATGAAGGATGACAAGGAGAGGGGTGTGGTCGTCGTGGTACACAACAGAGAAGCTTCGGTAGGTAGAACGAAGGCCACATCACGTGCTTTTGTCATATGAACAGTAACCTGTTTACTGATACAGGTCAACGGGTTGAAATCAGATGTAACTTGCCAGTTAACAGAATGATGTGTCGGCATAGCGTAGTGATGGTAGGAGGATAGGTGGCGGTGGTGGGGGGAAGGGAAGAATGAATCTTCCCACAGTCGCAGAGCTCCACATGTGAAACACGTGTGATGTGCTTGACGCACAGACCACCTAACGGTGGTGAGAGGACAACGTCCTAGTGGAGTTTTATAATTTCTATCAATCAACGGAAGATGCCGAACAACTGATGGGACATTGTGTCATGTAAGCGAGGTCACTGAGTAATGTGACTATAACCCTGGAAGGGTGCTTAAGTAATGACCACCAGTAATGTGGACAGGCCAGGGTAAGCGCGATGTTGGGTGCATGCTTTCGCTAGAATCTTATAAGGGCGAAAGCACTTTGTAATAACACACATCAACAAGCCCATCAAAACTTGCATCAAAATCCCCGAAAACGATCAAGGGTTGATTCTCATCACAATGCGAGGGGGGTTGGTAGGTAGAACGAAGGCCACATCGCGTGCTTCCATTGATTGACAGAAATTATAGAACTCCGCTAGGACGTTGTCCCTCAACCACTGTTAGGTGGTCTGTGCGTCAAGCACATCACACGTGTTTCGGCCCGGCGACACTTGATAATCTAATCTAGGGGGATTACATCGTGCTAAGTATGCTATGCTGTCCACCGGTAATCTAATCACTATGCTTTAAGTGATCTCTTCCTCAAATAATCTAATCTCTCCTGCTGCGCTAATCTGATCGTATGACGATAATGCTGGTAAGGCGTGAGGGGGTTGTTGTCATGTATCCTCCATGTCATCGTCCTGGCCCAATTGATGTGTAATCCAATATCCATACTGTAAGGCATCCAGAGACGTGAGTACTCTTTAGAAAATTGCAATACCTTGTAGACCATAAACAGTATGTGCAGGGCATAACCTCCATAAACTGACACATTGACATAGGCGAGGGATATGAAGGGTGCTCGTACTTGAAGACTTGATCAACTCGACGCTGTTGGAAGGGAGCGAAGCGAACGAGGGCGGTGTAGACGATTCACTGATCGTAGTGTCCCAATAAATATGTGCGTTGAGTAAAGTGTAAGGCAGTCGTCCAAACTGCCTGCTAATGAATAGACCATTAGTAGTAGTATGTACTATATCACATGACTTACCATTGTAAGGTACTGCTAACACTAGAACCGTACCAGAGGGTATCGGTGATGGGGTAGTCGAATGACTCAAGTATTGAGCATAGATAAACTACGAAGTAGAGTGACTGCGATGACCGTAGGTAGCGTAGAATGATGAGTCGGCATAGCGTCATACACGTGTAAATGTGATGGTACTGGTGGTCGTGGTACACAACAGAGAAGTGTTGTGCTGACATAAACATAGAACCTACCCTAATGTCCACTCAGAAAGTGGATGTGGCCACTCCTCGTCATTGTAGACGATGATCAACAGTGTGAGAACACTAACTTGTATGGCGAGCAAGGGAAGAATGAATTTTCCCACAGTGGAAGGACTCCACATGTGAAACACATGTGATGTGCTTGATGCACAGACCACCTAACGGTGGTGAGAGGACAACGCCCTAGCGGAGTTCTATAATTTCTGTCAATCAACAGAAGATGCCGAACCATTGATGGGACGTTGTGTCGTGTAAACGAGGTCACGAGTAGCTGACATAATCCCTGGAAGGGTGTCTCAAGTAACGTGAGACTAGATCACCTGACTAAACCGGGTGCAATGACAGGTGGAGTGAGCACAGTGCTGGGTGTGTGCTTTCGCTAGCCAAGGAGGGGATTCGCTCCGCTCTTCTCGCTTGATCGCTCGTGATGATACGAGGTCTGTCGCATATCGTAATCAAACTAGAGGTGGATGAAAGATAACATGAGCTATACCCACATGACTCTAAACGTGACTGATGTAATTGATAACTGACGCTTCGCTTCCGTAGTAGTTCCGAATACTTCCGAGTGCCTCATGGTAGTCGCCTGTCGCTGTCCTCATCCAAGTAGCGGTAGAAGTCGACCAAAATATTGGGTCGCTCTAAGTACTGGAAGTTGTCGTAGATGGATAACGCATCCTTGCGAGTGACTGGTAGCTTTCCAAAACCTAGCAGATGAGAGACGATAAGCTAATCAGCAGTTGAATCACTAAACACGTGAAACGATGTACTCACCTGCACCATAGTCGATATGATCCCGCAAAGGTCCTTTAACCTTACTAGCCCATTTGACTTCGTCATAATAATCACCCAACAAGGAGACGATATAGTCGCAGAAGAGAGTCTGTGATACTACATCGCTATACTGAACTTACTAACCGTGAGAGAACTCTTAAACTAATGCTCTTAACTAATGCTTTGCGCGATGTTGGGTGCGTGCTTTCGCTAGAAGAATGAATCTTCCCACAGTCGCACAGCTCCTGATGGAGGGCACGTGGTAACCATGAGTGACTCATGTTGTGGAGTGACAATGTGGTACCCCATGTGATGTGGGCAAAGGGCATTGCCCATGTGTGTCCTTCGCCCCAAAGGACAGTCCCCTGCAAAGGATCTATACCATCTCTCAACTCTTAACTGTCTCAATGAAAAGTATGCACAAAGAGTGCAGGAGTAACATTGCTTAAAACTCTAAAGTACAAGAACTAGAACTGAACGCTAGACAAGCTATACGGTACGCAATGTTGCATGTGTGCTTTCGCTAGTTCGACGTCGTTCTAGTGGAAACGCTTCTCTTCCCTTCGTTTGTTAAGGCGGTTATTGGAGAAGAAGGAGTCAAGGTGGATAGAGTCGCATGGAACGCTCTACCTTCAGAGGACGTTGTTCCTCGTGAGGTACCAACCGGGGATTTTTGTGTTCTACTGATAAGGTGTTGACGTGTGTTGTGATAAAAAGTGCTTTAGCCCTAATAAGATTCTAGCGAAAGCATGCACCCAACATCGCGCTTACCCTGGCCTGTCCACATTACTGGTGGTCATTACTTAAGCACCCTTCCAGGGTTATAGTCACATTACTCAGTGACCTCGCTTACATGACACAATGTCCCATCAGTTGTTCGGCATCTTCCGTTGATTGATAGAAATTATAAAACTCCACTAGGACGTTGTCCTCTCACCACCGTTAGGTGGTCTGTGCGTCAAGCACATCACACGTGTTTCACATGTGGAGCTCTGCGACTGTGGGAAGATTGAGTCAGAGTCAGGTGATACAGATCAGGAGTTGGATAGCGAGGAGGAGGAAGGCGACTATTGGAGAGGTGTTAGGCGGAGAGACATATGAGAGTTATTTAGAGCATTAGTCATATTAGGGACTTAGCACGATGTAAAACCCTAGTTATATTTGCCAATACCCGCCGGGCCGAAGGCCCAGAGTGCGGCGGTGCTTATCTGTTTGTTCTTGTGATGAGAATCAGCAACTGATTCAAACCAGGGATTTTTGTGTTCTACTGATAAGGTGTTGACATGTGTTGTGATAAAAAGTGCTTTCGCCCTAATAAGATTCTAGCGAAAGCACGCACCCAACATCGCGCTTACCCCGGCCTGTCCTTGTTGCCGGTGGTCATTACTTAAGCAGCCTTCCAGGGTTAGAGTCACGTTACTCAGTGACCTCGCACAACGTCCCATCATTCTACTCGGCATCTTCCGTTGATTGACAGAAATTATAGAACTCCACTAGGACGTTGCTCTCTCTACCACCGTTAGGTGGTCTGTGCGTTCAGGCACATTACACGTGTTTCACATGTGGAGCCTTGCGACTGTGGGAAGATTCATTCTTCCTTTCCCCCACCACCACTACTCTCACCTACGCTCGCTATGGACCGTACTATGGCGCTCTCTGTTAGTCACTTCTTCGTTGGTGGTATACGACAATCAATACTCATCAAGTACGATAGCAATGGCCCTTCGGGTCATCCTCTGGATCGCAACGTGTTACGTCTACGATCATCAGTCTATCGAGGAGTGGGAGATGTGAAGATCAGTCTATGGTTTAAGGAGCTGTGTACGACGTCTTTGGATCGTTATCAATCTACTGTTGAAGGACCGTTATTGGAGGGGACATTTGGGCGTACCGGCCCTCTATCTCAGGTGAGTCGTTATATTGTTATTGTTTTTATTGTTATTAAAGTATTGTTCTAGCCCGCGCTACATACTTTAGATTGTACTATGGGAGACAAGTCTATTGAGAAGTTACCGTTGAACCGGTCGTTCGGTATCCACTACCTCCTTGTCGAAGCGTTGTTCGAACACGACACTATCTTGTATATCGATATACGCAACCGTACCTCGCATCTCGATCCCCTTATTAGCGATTGGACGGAGTCAGAGTCAGGTGATACAGATCAGGAGTTGGATAGCGAGGAGGAGGAAGGCGACTATTGGAGCATTGAGCGTCAGCGAGAGGTGTTAGGCGGAGAGACATATGAGAGTTATTTAGAGCATTAGCCATATTAGAGACTTAGCACGATGTGTAACCCTAGTTATATTTGCCAATACCCGCCGGGCCAAAGGCCCAGAGTGCGGCGGTGCTTATCTGTTTGTTCTTGTGATGAGAATCAGCAACTGATTCAAACCGGGGATTTTTGTGTTCTACTGATAAGGTGTTGACATGTGTTGTGATAAAAAGTGCTTTCGCCCTAATAAGATTCTAGCGAAAGCACGCACGCAACATCGCGCAAAGCATTAGTTAAGAGCATTAGTTTAAGAGTTCTCTCATGGTTAGTAAGTTCAGTATAGCGATGTAGTATCACGTTACATGGGTACCCTTCCAGGGTTTATGTCAGCACAACGCTTCTCTGTTCTGTACCACGACGACCACGCCCCTCCCCTCGTCGTCGTTATGCCACGTTCTACGTCGACCTCCGTTCCACTATTCAGAGGGAGAGAACCACGAAACACAGTCTTTTACTGTGTTCACCAACCCCGACGACCTTTATTGGGAGTATGTCGTCAGTTTGATCCTCCTTCCTGCTGCCCTCCCTCTCAAGGCAGTGGAGTATTTCGACTATGGTGAGTCCGTTGTCGGAGTTTTATAATTTCTGTCAATCAGTTGATGGCAACGTGTTCATCAGTGGATGATCGATCAAGCATGGGAAAC
>OY751490.1:3488441-3536797 GCA_963565915.1 Entoloma clypeatum | reverse complement strand
CATGTAAACAAATGTTGAAAAACATTGCACATGTCCTCATTATATCTACACAGGAACAAGTAATGAGTAGGGGAGCATATTTTATCAAGTATGTATTTATTTTAAGAAGATTAGCCACAGATTTAAAGTTATAGAGGTCCCATGGTCTGAAACAAATCATAGAAAATAATGTCAATGACAGATTGGTGAATAATTCACTGGTGAAAGAGGGCCTTCGGCCCTGCGGTTATCCGATAATCTAATCTAGTACATGAGGTTGTGCTACCAATCATCTCTTTTCAATCTAATCTCCTCCCATAACGTTGGATAATGCTCTATCTTAATGCTCTATCTGTTTGAGGAAGACGTCGGGTTTGTACCGACATGAATATCCATCACTTTGACCTCTACACCATGAAACGTGGTCGTATCGCAAGGATAACCTGCAGATAGGACAGTCGTCCACTTAGAAGTACATCAATAACTGTTAAATGCCTGACAACAAGGGATACTCACCTTTGCGCGCTACTAAATCCTTGAACTTCAATGCTAGAACCGCTTCACTCCTTGCCCATCATGGGACTTCGGCCATCCTTGTCCACCCCTCCACCTTGCGCCATTGTGTTCTGTCATTTTTGTGTGTCATTGTCTCTCGTGTCTGGCCCACCATTCTTGCATGTTTCATCAGTGGTCTGACATGAGGTGAATGGCAGGGGGTGCTTCCTTGCATCTGCTGGTGCATGTCCCGCCCCTCTCGCATCTGTTGGTGTGTGTTGCGACGTTTCTCACATGTCCGATCCCATTCATCATGCATTCTGCCGTTCTCGTGTGTCGCGTCAGTGGTCTGACAGAGGGACAGAGAAGGGAGAGGGAGGCAAGAAGTACTTATGATGGGACTTCATATATTGTTTGATTGTCGGCCATTGCCGAGGTCGGCAAGTTCCAATGTTTCATCATGGGTGCCTGGGTCTACTTTACACTCCCCCATAGTCTCCGGTGGAGTCTGTCGGAGTCCAACAGACTCCTCCCAAAAGTTTATTTTTTTGAGTGGAATCCAACAGAGTCTGATGGAGTCTGATGGAGTCCGACAGAATCCGTTCAAAGTCTATTTTAACTTTTGATGCTTCCGTCGGACTCCATCAGACTCTGATAGCAGATTCCGTTGGAATACTGTGGTGGAATAAGGTTTGATGGCAGTAAATGCTATTCTTATTCACTCCCTTTCAGTACTGTAGCTTCAATTGTATTTCATTGATTTTGTACAATGTAATCTAACAATACAAACTAAATAAAAGATAACCCCCCTCAATTGTCGAGGCAAGAGGCATGGCAAGAGTTGGGGGGGTGGGGGGACCATGAGAAATACACGAAATAAATTTATTACCCCCGCATAAGGCAGGGGAGATGCGACATATACAAAATACAAAAAATCAATTAATAACCCCCCACATAAGGCGGGGGGAGGTACGAGGCAAGGGGGTACAGTACAACAGGGGAAGGGAGGGTGACGCAGCGAGCGTTGGGGGTACTAGGGCTGCGGTGGTGTGGAGCATGCAGGGTGCGATAAGGGCGTGTGGGTCTGCAGCAGGTGCTCCCCGCTTGTGGTGTCAGGTATCAGGGCGGCACATCCTGTGACGTGGCACAACATGGAGGGTGGTTGGACGGCGGCTGGGGTGTGCAGGGTGCAGTACAGGTGTTGCCCATGGTGACATGGCAGCTGTCAGGGGTCAGGCGCATGGCCGGCGCATCTGGTAGGCTTCCCTGATGTGGGACGGTGAGAAGGGCTAGGTGGTATTTCGAGGAGACAGGGGACATGCCTGAAGTGAAGAGAGGGTGGGGTCTGGGGGGTTTGTGCATGTAGGCAGGGAGGTGGGGAGACAGTAGTGGTGGGTGGATGGGGGTGGTGGGACACGGCTGGAGGTAGTGGGACGTGGCTGGATGGTGTTAGGTGGTGAGAGGCAGGTACGAGGGCTGGTGACGCGGCAGGTGTCAGGCGGGTGCGTGTGGGTGTGGAGGGGTGCTCACCCAGGTCGTGATGTGGCACGAAGGGTCAGGTGTGTGGCCAACGCATCTGGGGCGTGTCTCTGGCCGTGTCCTGTGATGTGGGACAGGTGGGAAGGGTGGTTGGGGCATTACATGGTAGTTCGGTGAGGGAAGGTGGGCAAAGTCGGGAGATGGTGTGGCAGCCTTCAGCGCTAGTCATCATGTCTGTCAGTGCATGGGTAACAAAGGTGGAGGTAGGCTTACTCATTGCAGCCAACGATGCCAGGTGTGATGTGGCATGGCGAGGGGGGCCAGGGTCAATGAGTGAGTGAAGACAATGATGAGGGGAGGGCTTACTGTGGTCACCATGGTCGTGACGTGCGATGGCAAGAGAGGTGAGTGGTTGAAAGAAAAAAGCAAATTGAAACTCACCTGATTTGTCAGTGATGTGTGTTGTGATGTGGCAGTGAGTATATAGGGTGAGCCCACCTCCTACCCTCAATTTCCCCATGGTCCAGTAGTTTCCATCGTTGCTGCATTGTATTCAGCAGGTCTTCAGTTCAATTCTTGTAGGTGGTTTTTTTTTATTTTTATTTTTTATGCATTCCTACACACTCCAATGGAGTGTGATGGAGACCATTGGAGTCCAATGGACTCTGCTCAGAAAAAGCAGAAACTGTGGGTCAGTGCTGGACCCTCAGTCCATCATACTCCACAGAGTCCACTGGGTAGGAGTCCATCGGAGTCCTATGGAGTCCAACGGACTATGATTGGACTCCATAGGACTGTACAGCCAAAAACCCACTCCTATGGGATTGAAAAATCCCATAGGAGTCCTATCAGAGTCCGACGGACTCCAATAGGAAACTGTGGGGGAGTGTAAAGAGCTCGTGCCTGGGCCTGGAACCTGCCGAGCATGGTTCAGGAGCCAAGCCTCGCCACGTTCTTCTCCCTCCACCCCGCCCCCTGTTCACACAAGAGCCACAGTGCCTCTGTATAGGTAAGCACCCCCCGCCATTCACGTCACGTCAGACCACTAACAAAACATGCAAGAACGGCAGGACGTGCAATGAACGGGACATGTGAGAAACGGTGCGACACATCAGCAGATGCGAGAGGGGCAGGACACACACCAGCAGATGCAAGAGGCGGGACATGCAATGAATAGCAAGGCAGATGTGAGAGAGGCAGGACCAGCAGATGCGAGAGGGGCGGGACATGCAATGAGAGCATCATGGAATTGAGGAGAGTCAGACATGGCCAGATAAACTAAAAGAATAAGTATAATAATAATAATTTTTGCAATTCTGATAGACCCCTTTAAATTATCATATAAACATAGGCTGGGATTGTCAATTGATGAGGAAATAGCAACCCACAAGACAAAACATATTGCTAGACCATTGTCAAGATTCTCAGATCAAGAAGTCTATATAATACTTGTGAGCCTTTGTAAATTCTGTACTTCTCAACTTCATTGGATAAAAGAGAGGAAATAAAAGAGGAAGATTAACTTGGCATATGATATACTCTACAACTATCAATAGAATGATATATCATGGTGATTTGAGCCAACTATCTCATCAACTGTAATGCTCAGTATGGTTTGGAGGATTGGTCAAACATATCGTAATGATAATTGATGAAATTATCCATCATCCTGTCAAGAATGGCTGGCTTGACAATGGTTGCAAAAAGGTCACACTATTCTGGGTGTGTTGCAGCAGGTTAAAAATAATAGACATGATCATTGATAGCATCAGTCTATCTGTTCTGCTGCTGCTGACCCACTTGACTGTATTTGATGCATGGTGATTTAATTCTTGTTAGAAAGAGTTGTTGGCAAGACCATCAACACCCTTCTCTAGCCTTCTTACTGAGATTGACAAGTCTAGCAGATTTGTAATCTTGAAACATCTTTGATATCCATTGAGCAGGTCTAGAGTCAGAATACTTGCATCTCTTCTATTTGATGCAATGAGTTTCAAATATTTTGAACAAACCCATACCTACCAGCACTATAATTCAGCAGTCAACACCTGCAATCTGTTTTACTAATTAAAAACCCTATTTTCTAACATCAACTCACATATTATCCAATATAACATCACAACACATGAGCTATGGGAGGCATGGTTTGCAATTATGATAATAATGGCAAACTGATCATCAGCATACCAGCTTCATAATATTTTACCCATTGATCATGGTACAGCCAATCCTCAGCCATTACAACCTCATGCATCAGATGGGCAGATGGACAGAAATATATTATTGTAGCATTCATTATCACTTGAAATAAATATGGGTATGTAGCATGTAAAGATCTATTGACGAAATTGCACAGCACAGCGTTTGGCTTGGATCTTTACACAAACAGACTGATTATTGTTTGCCCTCCGACCTGTAAGAAACATTGGAAAAATTTGCCTCAAACAATGTAAGATACATAGAGCTGAGAATAGAATAGACACCGCGTACTTGTTCCACCAAGCCTTAAGTACATTGAGTTCTTCTTGTTCATCAACGTCGTCGAATAGATCTAACAAGGTATTATAGAATTGTTCCAAATCGGTTGAAGTGTCGGTCCGACAGAACGTGGATGACGAGCATAGGGCAAAGCAGACCTGGTGAGGGCATCGTGATGATACCTTGGGCAAGATCTAGGTCGGTGTTTGTTAAACCAAGCATTGTATGATTGCTTTGTTGTAGCTCATGAGGGTCAACAGCCTGCATTCCCAAAGTGGTAATCCGAGCTGTGGTGAACAAGGGCATGGTCAGTCTCTTAATAGTTTTCAAGCACCCCTACTTACTAACGGCATATGTGATCTCCGGATTTGGTGAGGTAGAGTCTGGATCATCTGACAACACCCACCTTCGTGAGCCTCTGGTTTGTGAAGCCCTGTCCTGGCTGAGTCTGTTCTTTGTTGTCGCTCTCTTGGGCATGGAACCTATGGGAGCGATCCTTATTTCATACTAACACTTTTTACCCCCTCAACAATGTTTGTGAACTTCTCTTTACCCATCAAGGGTTCATTACCGCAGCCTGTAATGGAGGAACATGTGTCAACAAATCATATATTCTATGGGAAATCTGCAGACTAACCTTTCATTTAAGCTTCCCATCATGACACAACTGCAAAGTGGATGACGCCTTTATGCCCTGTGCCGACCGTGAACACACAATTCATTTATTTTATGGTTATCCTTCATTAGGCATGTTCTGTTTGCATTCTACTAATACCACACGAAGATATGCTTTTCTCTACAGTGCATGTCCTCGACCCCACCACGGGGCCCGGTTTTCCTGCATGTATAAGGTCTTCACAAAGCTCTAAAACATAAGGAGCACGGCACCAAGACGGTGCGAAGCTGTCAAAGCCCAAATGAACAGCTTGATATCATATGGTCCTGCTGTGCATGTGACTGGTCTAGCTGCTGGTAGTCGCTCTTGAAATCTCTATCTTTGGACAAATGTGACCTAACATCATACGCAGGCCCAATCTCCCCCCCTTGGAGATCCCATCAACTTCAGCAAGTGAATAATTTTTGCGGTCTTGTTTGTATGCTTACTCAGGTCCAATCATTTTCCACACGGCACCTCGCGATGCACTTTTTTAAGTTGGCAGCCGCACTGATGTTTCAATGCAGTCCTTTATGTTGTCCACCATGTCCCCCACTCAATTCAACTATGAGCAAACACATGCTGATCTGGTTGCGGCTCTCAAACAGGAAAAGGGGGGCGTTCCTGTTGGACCCTTTCTACACCACATCTCAATGCACGTCAAGCCAAATCTGCAACAACTTTGGGATCTTATTATCACTTCCAAAGTCTCCCATTGTTCTTGCCTTGTTGATGTCAACAATATCATTCAAATGAAGCCACCACTATTGAACAAAGGCTTGATGCTCTCAATCGCCTCATGATGAAAATGAGCAGCCTTGGCATGTGATTTCCCAACCACTTCGCAGGTAAGTTACCAAGGCATGAGGTTGAAGCATTCAGGAAACTCTGAGGGGTGAAATCATTGTATTATGATGTTACTGATGCAAACTGATATTTTTTATTTTCGTTTCAGCTTCCTGCCTCGGTCACCGTATCTTGCTGATTCCGTTCTGTTGTCTGTACATAGGTAAGGCTATGGATAATGTTTGATCATCATTAGTCATGTGCCTCATCCAGCCTTCCACAGCCGCAACAATGTCAATGTTTGTATCGAAATTGGGGTGAATGTAGCAAGCTTACTTAAACCCATATGTATCACCCAACAACCATTTTTGAGTGTGTACCTTGGACCAAAATAAGTACAGTTCTCTTGGTTGGACCCAGGTAACCGCGTCTGGGAATGTGTTTTCACTGGAAGCAGCTAGTGATGTCTGGGCTCAGTGTACAAAGCCTGTCACAACCCCTGAAAGCCTGATCCATGTGATGCTTACCACGGCCACTTGTCAGCCATGCATGCCCCATGTGAGTTTTGAAATCGGCAGATTCAGCTGAACCAACCCTCGGCAACAAAAAAAAGTTCAAAAAAACTTGATATTAAATTTCTATATTTGGAATTTCCAATATTCTATTGCAAATTTGGCATCACTACCGCAATGGGGCTTTTCAGAGTTTGTGATGGGCCTGTGACTCTGTCTTGAGATCTTGACACAACTGTTCTTCTCTCCATCCAAAACGGCATAATCTGCCTTTTGAATGGCTCAACATTGCGTCTGCCGTTACCTGATTTATTCAGTCATGGATTCTGCTCCTGCTCTTTCTCTCTCCACAAGGACGTAATACCTACCTCAACTTTGAGATGGTATATCTGTCTCTCAAGCGACTCAACCTTGTGTCTGTCCTTAATCTGACACAGCTCAGACACGGATCCTCTTTCTTCTCCGCTTTTCCTCTCTATCCAAAACTCTATAATCTGCCTTTGGAACAGCTCAATATTGCGTCCGTTGTTGACTCATTCAGTCTTGGAATTCCGCTCCCATTTTCCTCTTATGAGGCTATATTCACAACTCGCATTTGCCACATGTCTGTGTGTCCTGTTCCTTGGTCCTGCATCCCTTATGTGCAAAAATGACATGGCAAGCACCTCCAAGTACTAGTACTATAAAGGTATCATGATCTCATATGGTCCCCTTAATTCTGTTTAATCAGTTTTCAGGCATACCATGCGCCTGGCTATCACTCCCCACATCAATTTTCCGATGTGATTCCAGATACCATAGACAAGAGCTTCTTCGCCCTGCCCCTAACATTTACAACGTTGGATGGGGACAGCAGTGAATCCAATTTGCGTATGGGAAATGAAGGATCAGATATACAAGGTGTGCCAGCATTGTGGCATCAGCACTATATTCCTGGCTCGCATTTACCACATGCCTCATGCTCCCGTCCTCTATGGGGGTATCAACACACTCATCTGTCTATAAATCGGTGGTGTACTTAGCACCCTGCCCATGGATCCATCACCACCACCTGATATCTCAACCATCTAGCAATAAAACCATCAAAATTGCAAACACTCTTTTTCTACATTAGGAGGGCTCAACTTCACAAGCAATCCTGTCTTCCAAGCAAGAGACACATAGAAAATGCTCTCAGCTCTGCAAGATTAGCATTCAAGGCCCAGAAAAAAAGCCTGGGTTGACCGACTTCGGGATGGTGTGAGACTTGTTTCATGCTTACCCATGTTTTGAGACTGCTAATTCCTTCACCTCTCATTGCAGGACATGGTTATGGAGCCTGCCGTGCAGCCAATTCAGTCGGCGGCTTCCACCTTTCCAGACGCTGAAGAAGTTACTACCACCGTATATTGCCCACCTTTTTGCATAGACATTTCGCTCACTTGGCTTCAGGTGGAAAATTTCCAGCCCCCTGTTGATGATCGATCATGGGCAGAGTGTAGATCATGGAGAATGGATTGTCAAGCACCAGTGCGCTATTGTGATGTCCTTCCTCAAGCGATCATTGCCTGTGTGTCTGACTCATCTAATATTTCATATACATGAAAATTCATATCTAGTCAGTGCCTCATCCAGAACCCATTGTGCCACCACCACCAGATCCACTATCGTCTGGAGTCCCGCCTCCAGTGCAAGACTTTCTTTCCCCTCAATATTTCCGCACTCCTCCCAATATCTTCGGATTATCCAAGCGCTTCTATGTCCACCGGCCTTCAAGCGGTGGTCCTGAGGATCACACTCTGCTCAAAGATTTTGTTGATCTCGAGACAGACAAAAATGTTTTTTCTGATTTGCGGGAGTCGTCGTTCTATCCCTATCCAAATGAAAGCTCTTATCAACTCAGAAACTGGTACTGGAATGGGGGCGTCCAAAAGTCAAAACAGAGCTTCAAAGCGCTCATGGATATCATTAGCCATCATGGGTTCTCTCCACATGATGTCAGGACTACAAATTGGTCTAAAATCAATTGCATTCTGGCCGAGAATCCCGAGGATGGTGGCTGGGATGCCACACAAGAATGGTTGCACGAAAATGATGGCTGGAGGCAGAAACCTATCAACATAGAGGTTCCCTTTCATCAAAAGATGAAGAGCTCTGGCCTGCAATCTTATAATGTGGGCCAACTATATCATTGTTCACTAGTTTCTGTGATCAAAGAATGTCTTACACAACCCAAGTTTCAATTGTTATTTCATCTTGAGGCCTATGAGCTTTTCTGGAAGCCAGAAGATGATTATGAAGAGGTCCGGGTGTATGGAGAAATGTACACTTCGACCACATTTCTAGATTCACAGCGGGAGCTTCTTGAAACCCCACGCAAACCAGATTGCAATGCACCGCGGATAATCATCACATTGATGTTCTGGTCCGATGAAACTCATTTAACATCATTTGGGGAAGCCAAACTGTGGCCAGTTTACCTTTACTTTGGGAACAACTTGAAATATCAGCGCTCAAAGCTGAACCTCAATCTATACAATCACATCGCTTACTTCCAGAAGGTGAAGTGTCATATCCTTGCGAGACTTTTATCTCACACCCCAAAATAGTTACCTGATTCTTTCAAGGACTTCACCTGCCAGTTCACAGGCCAGAGTGGACCCACCAAGGAGCTCACAGCACACTGTCATTGTGAAGCTTTTCATGCGCAGTGGGAAATTCTTCTGGATGACAAGTTCATCGAAGCATGGAAACATGGAGTGCTTGTCCAATGTTACAATGGCATTGCATGTCAAGCATATCCCAGAATTTTCACTTACTCCGCAAATTACCCCAAAAAGTATGTTCTATCTGGCCACTTGGCCCAATAGTTCTCATATATTTTGCAGAGTGTTGATCACATGCATCAGAAGGAATGGTACCCACCCTTGTCCGCGATGCCTTGTTCCCAAACAACTTATTTCCCGGATGGGTCAGAAGTCAGACATGAAGCTGCAAACGTCTTCTGTCTGTTGTGATGATAACCATTACAGAGCAATGACATCTAACGCACAGGTCCAAATATATACCCATGACAAGGCTGTGAACAGCAAGGGTTGGTTTTGACTTATTTTCCATGCTCGTCGTCGACCTTTTGCATGAGGTCGAGCTTGGGATTTGGAAGGCAATTTTTGTTCACTTGATTTGTCTTCTTTCTTCAACCAACATATCATTGGTTCATGAGATGGACCATTGGTAAGAACGTCTCTGCTTTCAGCTGTTAATCTGCTAAATATTGCCACTACAGTTATTGCCAAGTCCCAACCTTTGGATATGGAACTATTTGAAAGTTCTCTGTGAATGCCTCAGAGCTCAAGAAGTTGGCGGCACTTGACTATGAAGATTTTCTCCAAGCATGTCCTTTGATTGCGGCCTTTGTTAAGATTTGACATTTCTGCCTCTTTTCAGTGCACCATGCCAGTCTTTGATGGTCTACTCCCTGACCCACACAACAAGATCATTCAAGAGCTCCTCTTTGCTTGTGCCCACTGGCATGGTCTGGCAAAACTTCGCCTACAAACTGATCATACCCTGATGTTGCTCCAAACGGCAACGAACACGCTGCAAAGCAAAATTCACACATTTCAACAAAAACCTTGTTCTTCTTATATCACATATGAGCTGCCACAAGAGATGGCGCAATGTCAGAGAAGGAAGAAAAAGGCGCAAAAGGCGCAGCAAGGCGGTGCGGCAATAAAGACTTTCAAACTCACAACATACAAGTATCATTCTCTTGCGGACTACCCTGAGATGATAAGAGCATATGGCACATGTGATTCCTTCAGCACTGAATTGGTGAGGATTGCAATGATGATTGTTACGCTCATTTTGTGACCAGCCTGTCACCATTAGGGTGAGCTCAAACACTGTTTGCCCAAAGCCTGCTATCACAGAACGGACTGCAATGGGTTTATCAAGCAGCTGGCTCAAATAGAGCATTGCCAGGCACGAGTTCAGCAAATTGGGGTCAAAAACATAGCGCAGAACTCAACTCCACCCGAAGAGGTCCCCCCCAAGCCCAAGCTACATCATGTTATTGGCCAAACGGAAAATAAACCAGAAAACATTTCTCTATTTGTCAGTGCAAATCAAGGAGACCCAGCAGTCAAGGTATGCAAGATTGATGTCAATCTTCTTCGTGCGCTGAAACTGAGGAACGATAGAATTTCATCCCAAAACTGAAGCAACATATTCTTCCACAGGTCAGATCTTTGCTTGTGACTGGGGGCTCAGTGGATGTGTCCCAGGCCGGGGACTGGGAGGCTGTCCAGTTCAAAAATCAATGAATATATGCACATCAACTCATGCGACTGAATTACACTTCCTATGATGTACATCGTGATGAAGACATAGTCAATTTTCAGTCTCAGTCCGATATCATGGTACTCAACCCTCTCATGGATGATTCGTCCTTGCAAACTCACCGTTTCTGGTATGCACGAGTATTGGGAATCTACCATGCAAATGTGTTATACATGGGAGAAGGGAATCAGGATCATCAGCCTCATTGCGTTGAGTTCCTCTGGGTTAGATGGTATGGTTAAGTGGCATTCAGCCACTTTCAAACCCAAAGCCTCGACAAACTCTGCTTCTCACCAGCTTCTGATGATGACACATTTGAGTTTCTCGATCCAAACGATGTTCTACAGGGATGCCATCTGATACCTTTAGCCAAAGATGGACAGGCATACCCTGCAGGTACACCCAAGGATTCCCATTTAGCCCCAGAGTCTGATGATTGGAGAACATATTGCGTAAATCAGTGCGTCCCTTGCATCAATGACAACTCAAATCTGACATCATCGTTATTCTAGCTTCGTTGACATAGATACATTAATGCACTTTCACTGGGGTCTCAGCGTGGGCCATACATATGCCTATAGAAAACGTGCCAAATCCAAGCAAAATGGTGATACTCAAACCATCGGAGATGGCGTGATGAAGATGACAATGATCAGGCCATTCCCACTTAGGATGATGAAAAATCAGAAACTGATTCTTCTGATCTGAATGACAAAACAGATGAAGATAAGGAAACCGATGTGTTGGAGTATTGGGAGGACAAGCTTGATGAATAGGATGGACAATGGCATGCACCCAGATAAAGTTCTACATATGATAGTCGCCTCATGTCCACAAGTCTTCAGGACATTGAATGTGCTTGGCATGGATAAAGTTCTGTGTATGATGGCTGCCTCATGTCTAGAAGTCTTGAGGGATATCACACAGAACAATATCAGCAGACTCCGTTCAAGGTTCGTTCCAAATCTGTGTGATCAGCAGCACGAGACAACATGATATAACCAGTAGTTAACCGATCTTTGGCTTTCAACACCCACTTCAGCTATCTTTCATTCGCAGATCCTGTTTGATGGTTGTGAGTCTCTCTCAAAAGGTTCATAACCAATCAAACTTAACCTACCTAAATTATTTAAGGAGGACACCCCGGAAAACGCAAAACTGAACAAGAATGGCTTTGTCCAACAGATGCGGCTGCTGGCATCCGAACTTCTAGGCACCCCAAGTCAAACCACCATGCTTGAGGCCTTTGGATCATCACTTCAGTACATTGTTGGTAATGCGTTAAAATGCAATATCTCACTCCGATGAATTAGAATCAGTTTCTCCTCTTCAGCATTGCTTCTAGTCCCTGATTTACCAGATGTTGCAGATGCTGCAAGTTTGGAATGGTTGGGTACAGGGAAGGGGGGCTCATGTTGTCTTTGCAAGAACACTTCTAGTTAGGTTTTTGACAGAATTACGTGCTAGGCTCTTTATTACCTTGCTGCACTTGTAAGAAGGTGCTCTAGGGAGTGAATCTTATCATTGTGCCAGTTCCATCGTCATCTCATTCGATGAGGCATGGGAAATTAACTTGCTATCTCTCTTTCTTGTTCCCTCTCCACACAAACTTTGATTGCAAGTGAGGTGTGGTTTAATTTCCTTCTCCTGTTTTTTGGGGGATGACACTTTTATGCCTCCTTCAACAACTCGACATGTTGTCGGTTGTTCGAGCCTTTCCTCCTTGTCCTTTCCTCGTTGGGCCTCGCCTCGTCAGCTTTTCTCTCTTGCCAGAAGGCATTGTGTCTTTTTCTTGGCGTCGGCCATTGTGTGGAATGACTCCCATGCAGGCCCCCCCGTCATTCTGTCCCAGAGTGAGACGGCCCATCGCCGCTCTCCCTCTTCCAGGCATCTAGATGTGTTTGCTTATTGTCAGATATGTCCGAGTTCGCTAGACTCTCAATAATCTTTCCCATTTACTTTGACTGCAACTTGCTATGATGGCTATCTAACTCATTCGTTTCATTTGTCTGTTGCCTTCAATGCTCTTTCTCATGATTTCATTCAGTTTATTTCCAGAACCATGCCTCTTTTTGCCCAAAATGAGATGCCTCATCCTGACCACAAACTTCTCTGCCACAGAGCAGGGATGGGGTGTATGTCTGTTACTTATCCTCCATCCCTCCACTCGTTACTACCGTCTCCTCCAGCAAGATGTGCATCCGATGGCATAGCCAGTGCTGTTGTGCGTTTTGAGAATTACGAGAACAACCAAAAATATATCATCACTTCACCAAACTCAAACAGTATCTTCATACCTCCTGTTGGGGGTGACTGCTGCGTTTTTCGATGGTACAACTTCCGATTTGGGGAAGATGATCCACTTGTTTGGCCGCAACCCTTCATACCAGAATATCCTCATTATGCATGTGTTCGTCTGCCCAGTGTCCTCGAGGATGTTATATCCTTGATCCCTGACAGGTCTCACATGGTTGAAGATGGCGTTTTTCATAACATTGGGAAATTGGATCCCTCCATCCTCCGCCAACTAGTCATCAATGCACGGGTAGTGTTAGCACACGCAAAGCCATTCAGGGCCATAGAACTTGTGCAACAGTTATCGTGTCTCTTACAACAGCATCTTGAATTTCTTGAACATGTACCAACTGTGCTGGAAAAGATGCAAGTGAGAGTACAGAAAATGCAACGGCTAATCACAGAGATTCTCGCGCTGGCAGACTACCATGAAAGATTCCTTCCCGACATGTCCTCACAGTCAGAGCCCCCAATGTGTGTCGCAGATGTCATGGGAGCCTTCACAAGTGATCTTCATGTAGGCGACAAGCTCTATCAGGCAGGGATCCCTGTCTGGTTGATGCATCCTTTGCGTGCATCGTCTGGCATAAGAATTGATCATGCCATGACTGCTGTGCCTTTCAACAACTTGGATGTGGGGAATGAAATCACCAGACTCGTTCTTGGAAAGCATGGGGTTCCCATTTCAAATTGCTGGATTTTTTGTGGGTCGCCTGATAAGCCAGAGAAATACTGGGCTATTCATGGTTATGTTGAGAGACATTTCAGATATCCCAACCCATTCCGTATTGTCCGCGCAGAATTGACCGTCATCCCTACATTGTCACAGCCTCACAGGAGCGAAGGGAACAGCGGCGACAACTTTTCTCGCCATGTACATCCTCTCCTTTCCATTCTCACCCATTTGTGAGGTTAATTAGACATGTGACAGATGCAAAGAGGGAAGAACCACCAGCAACCTGCTGGTCAGGATAAGTTTGACGACCCACAAAGCCCCATCTACCCACCAGGGATCCCAGTGTGGACAGCTACACTCCGTGGCATCATGCATAACCCCTCTCTGTTCCGCGACAGTAATGTGACGGATACTGGTTATGTCTTCCCGGAGCCGGCATTGTTTGTTGCAATCAAGTCAGATGAACGACGACATAGTCATTTCTACGCCTGGCTGAAGTATAGGAATGTTCTGCTTTACCGATTGAGCAGGAAGGAATACAATGTTGCGACACCTATGTCGAACAATGAATGGCATGCACTTCTCGGTTTGGAGTATTTGAAGCAAGGCCAGCAAGAGCCTTCTTCCTCCAGTACTGCGGCCGGCCTGCGGGAAACAAAATCCAAGAAGCTCAGGGATATCATGTACTGGTTCCTCCAGGATTGCATGCATGTGGCTGGCATTGTGGTTCACGATAACAACAAGGCAACAGTGCAATGGAATGGTGTTGAGTTCAGCTTGCTGGGGGACAAGGCTTTTGGAATAGAATGCGACAGGGTGCCACTTGGGAAGCGTTTCAAATCAGGATGACCCTGAGGTCCAGAACCAGCCGGCGAATCCTCTGCCTGCTGATGTCCCTCGACCACGAAGGAATGCTAACCCGCCTCGACAGGAAGGCAACATCTACGGGGAGCAACGGCACCCTGCGCAACAACAACGCGACATCAATTGCACACGCTCTTGGCGTGAAGCCGTGAATCGAGAGAAACAGCAGCGTGAGCCTTCCCGGCTCCACAATGTTCCCCGATCATGACAGGAAGAAGTGGAACCTAGTTCCCCCTTAGCCCCACCTGACGCAGGGCCTAGTGGATCTTCCAGTACTCCTTCCGATGACCCCAAAGTTCCTGATGATGAATCTTTGGAAGATATGGATGCAGAGAGCTTACTGCGTGAGATGATGAATGATGTGGAGCTAGGTCCAAAAGCATTTAACTTGGACCTAGAACGATTAGTTTGGAAACGAGGGGGAGACACGAAACAGATCGCTGAGTTGAACACGCTACTTGCATCAGCCATTCCTCAATCTGAATCTAATCTCTCACAGTTCCGTGATATCCGGGAGATGAAGTTTCGCGACATTGCCAAAATGCCAAAAAACCTCCAGGATGAGTGGTTGGACGCATGCCATAAGGAACTTGATAGCATCAAGCGGCATGATGTCTATGATCTAACACCTTTACCGACCGGATGGAAGGCCATCGGATCACGATGGGTCTTCGACATGAAGACCGACGGCCGTAAAAAGGCTTGGCTTGTTGCTCAAGGGTTCTTGCAAATCGAGGGAATCGATTTCGACGAGGTATTCTCTCCCGTAGTTCGATTTGAGACAGTATGTCTCATGCTTGCTACCGCCGCGCTTGAGAGTTGGATAATTCTCACACTTGATGTAACTGCTGCTTTCCTTTATGGGAAACTCCAGGAAGAGTTATACATGATGCAACCTGAAGGCTTCAAAATAAAAGGCAAAGAACTTCTTGTTTGGCGCCTGCATAAGGCTATTTACGGTTTGAAGCAGGTTGGACTTGCATGGTGGCATGCCATGGAGAAATCCATGAAGAAACTAGGTTTCCGAAGGGTCATATCTGATGCCGGAATCTTTGTTTTCTATTCCCCGAACGGAACCATTGTACTAGCAATAATCTATGTCGATGATGCAATGTTCATGGGACCAGACACTAAGCTTACAACTGTTAAAAGAGCTGAATTCATGGCTATTTGGGAATCTCGTGATCTAGGTGAACCCACTGAATTCTTGAGAATGCGCATCACGCATACCAAGAATACAATCATGATCGATCAATGTGCCTATTTACAAAAAGTAGTAGAGAGATTCGGCATGACAAATGCAACGATCGCCAAGACTCCTCTACCTACTGGATACAAGCCGACAGCAAATGCTGGCACTGCCACTGCTGCGCTTCGATCACATTTTCAGCAGATCATAGGGTCTCTGCTATATTTAATGATCAGTACACGACCCGACATTGCCTTTGCCGTGATTACATTATCACAGTTCTCAAAGAATGGTGGGCCAGACACGAGAGACAATGACACACAAAAATGACAGAACACAATGGCGCAAGGTGGAGGGGTGGACAAGGATGGCCGAAGTCCCATGATGGGCAATGGGCGGTGACAGGGATGAGAACGACAATGTGCCCAAGAGGGAGAGGGACAACGGGCAGGTGAGGGACACAAGAAATGCATGGGAATATGCCCAGGGGATGCGAGGGAGAGTTGTGATGCACAGGGGGAGGGGGGAACATGGGAAATGCCAGCATGCGCATAGCGCAGGTGGGGAGTGCAAGGGACGAGAGGTACAACAGCCAGGCAAGGGAGAGATATGTCATACCATAATATTGTTGCATTGTCTGTTGTAATAAATAGCATGGAAAAATATGCATTTTTTTTTTTCAAACACATTATTGATAAAATGGAATGCTCTATAACTACAAGGTGTAAGAGAGTCTGGAGGCCTATAAAGGTGAACAGAATCTGTGGAGATCTGAAAGAATGGAGTGAAAGTGTGAAGAGCTGCAAAAGATGGTAGTGAAGCTGCACAGAGCTTTTGCAGAGCTGCATGTAGCATATACCTGCCAGTCATCTGACTGTTCTAACATCTCGCGTGTCGGTTGCCGCGTGTCCCTAGACCCATGACCAATTGTGTAATATGAATACACGTAATAAGCGGTTTTATCGGAACCACATAATCCAAACTTCTTCCAGTTTCCCATGCTTGATCGATCATCGACTGATGAACACGTTACCATCAAATGATTGACAGAAATTATAAAACTCCGACAATGACTCACTGTAGTTGAAGTACTCCACTGCCTTCAGTGGAAGGACAGCGGGAAGGAGGATGAGGGAGACAACATATTCTCAATAAAGATCGTCGGGGTCGGTGAACACAGTAAAAGACAATGTTTCATTGTTTTCTCCCTCTGAGTAGTAGCCTGTCTTGTAGAACTGCATAATACCATCCAAACGATATATCATTTCTACTAAAGGAAAGCAGAGAGAGACTATAGGCATAGTAGACCATGAAGGACGACAAGGAGAGGGGTGTGGTCGTCGTGGTACACAACAGAGAAGCTTCGGTAGGTAGAACAAAGGCCACATCACATGCTTTTGTCATATGAACAGTAACCTGTTTACTGATACAGGTCAACGGGTTGAAATCAGATGTAACTTGCCAGTTAACAGAATGATGTGTCGGCATAGCGTAGTGATGGTAGGAGGATAGGTGGCGGTGGTGGGGGGAAGGGAAGAATGAATCTTCCCACAGTCGCAGAGCTCCACATGTGAAACACGTGTGATGTGCTTGACGCACAGACCACCTAACGGTGGTGAGAGGACAACGTCCTAGTGGAGTTTTATAATTTCTATCAATCAACGGAAGATGCCGAACAACTGATGGGACATTGTGTCATGTAAGCGAGGTCACTGAGTAATGTGACTATAACCCTGGAAGGGTGCTTAAGTAATGACCACCAGTAATGTGGACAGGCCAGGGTAAGCGCGATGTTGGGTGCATGCTTTCGCTAGAATCTTATAAGGGCGAAAGCACTTTGTAATAACACACATCAACAAGCCCATCAAAACTTGCATCAAAATCCCCGAAAACGATCAAGGGTTGATTCTCATCACAATGCGAGGGGGGTTGGTAGGTAGAACGAAGGCCACATCGCGTGCTTCCATTGATTGACAGAAATTATAGAACTCCGCTAGGACGTTGTCCCTCAACCACTGTTAGGTGGTCTGTGCATCAAGCACATCACACGTGTTTCGGCCCGGCGACACTTGATAATCTAATCTAGGGGGATTACATCGTGCTAAGTATGCTATGCTGTCCACCGGTAATCTAATCACTATGCTTTAAGTGATCTCTTCCTCAAATAATCTAATCTCTCCTGCTGCGCTAATCTGATCATATGACGATAATGCTGGTAAGGCGTGAGGGGGTTGTTGTCATGTATCCTCCATGTCATCGTCCTGGCCCAATTGATGTGTAATCCAATATCCATACTGTAAGGCGTCCAGAGACGTGAGTACTCTTTAGAAACAATACCTTGTAGACCATAAACAGTATGTGCAGGGCATAACCTCCATAAACTGACACATTGACATAGGCGAGGGATATGAAGGGTGCTCGTACTTGAAGACTTGATCAACTCGACGCTGTTGGAAGGGAGCGAAGCGAACGAGGGCGGTGTAGACGATTCACTGATCGTAGTGTCCCAATAAATATGTGCGTTGAGTAAAGTGTAAGGCAGTCGTCCAAACTGCCTGCTAATGAATAGACCATTAGTAGTAGTATGTACTATATCACATGACTTACCATTGTAAGGTACCGCTAACACTAGAACCGTACCAGAGGGTATCGGTGATGGGGTAGTCGAATGACTCAAGTATTGAGCATAGATAAACTACGAAGTAGAGTGACTGCGATGACCGTAGATAGCGTAGAATGATGAGTCGGCATAGCGTCATACACGTGTAAATGTGATGGTACTGGTGGTCGTGGTACACAACAGAGAAGTGTTGTGCTGACATAAACATAGAACCTACCCTAATGTCCACTCAGAAAGTGGATGTGGCCACTCCTCGTCATTGTAGACGATGATCAACAGTGTGAGAACACTAACTTGTATGGCGAGCAAGGGAAGAATGAATTTTCCCACAGTGGAAGGACTCCACATGTGAAACACATGTGATGTGCTTGATGCACAGACCACCTAACGGTGGTGAGAGGACAACGCCCTAGCGGAGTTCTATAATTTCTGTCAATCAACAGAAGATGCCGAACCATTGATGGGACGTTGTGTCGTGTAAACGAGGTCATGAGTAGCTGACATAATCCCTGGAAGGGTGTCTCAAGTAACGTGAGACTAGATCACCTGACTAAACCGGGTGCAATGACAGGTGGGGTGAGCACAGTGCTGGGTGTGTGCTTTCGCTAGCCAAGGAGGGGATTCGCTCCGCTCTTCTCGCTTGATCGCTCGTGATGATATGAGGTCTGTCGCATATCGTAATCAAACTAGAGGTGGATGAAAGATAACATGAGCTATACCCACATGACTCTAAACGTGACTGATGTAATTGATAACTGACGCTTCGCTTCCGTAGTAGTTCCGAATACTTCCGAGTGCCTCGTGGTAGTCGCCTGTTGCTGTCCTCATCCAAGTAGCGGTAGAAGTCGACCAAAATATTGGGTCGCTCTAAGTACTGGAAGTTGTCATAGATGGATAACGCATCCTTGCGAGTGACTGGTAGCTTTCCAAAACCTAGCAGATGAGAGACGATAAGCTAATCAGCAGTTGAATCACTAAACACGTGAAACGATGTACTCACCTGCACCATAGTCGATACGATCCCGCAAAGGTCCTTTAACCTTACTAGCCCATTTGACTTTGTCATAATAATCACCCAACAAGGAGACGATATAGTCGCAGAAGAGAGTCTGTGATACTACATCGCTATACTGAACTTACTAACCGTGAGAGAACTCTTAAACTAATGCTCTTAACTAATGCTTTGCGCGATGTTGGGTGCGTGCTTTCGCTAGAAGAATGAATCTTCCCACAGTCGCACAGCTCCTGATGGAGGGCACGTGGTAACCATGAGTGACTCATGTTGTGGAGTGACAACGTGGTACCCCATGTGATGTGGGCAAAGGGCATTGCCCATGTGTGTCCTTCGCCCCAAAGGACAGTCCCCTGCAAAGGATCTATACCATCTCTAAACTCTTAACTGTCTCAATGAAAAGTATGCACAAAGAGTGCAGGAGTAACATTGCTTAAAACTCTAAAGTACAAGAACTAGAACTGAACGCTAGACAAGCTATACGGTACGCAATGTTGCATGCGTGCTTTCGCTAGTTCGACGTCGTTCTAGTGGAAACGCTTCTCTTCCCTTCGTTTGTTAAGACGGTTATTGGAGAAGAAGGAGTCAAGGTGGATAGAGTCGCATGAAACGCTCTACCTTCAGAGGACGTTGTTCCTCGTGAGGTACCAACCGGGGATTTTTGTGTTCTACTGATAAGGTGTTGACGTGTGTTGTGATAAAAAGTGCTTTCGCCCTAATAAGATTCTAGCAAAAGCACGCACCCAACATCGCGCTTACCCCGGCCTGTCCTTGTTGCCGGTGGTCATTACTTAAGCACCCTTCCAGGGTTAGAGTCACATTACTCAGTGACCTCGCACAACGTCCCATCATTCTACTTGGCATCTTCCGTTGATTGACAGAAATTATAGAACTCCGCTAGGACGTTGCTCTCTCTACCACCGTTAGGTGGTCTGTGCGTTCAGGCACATTACACGTGTTTCACATGTGGAGCCTTGCGACTGTGGGAAGATTCATTCTTCCTTTCCCCCACCACCACTACTCTCACCTACGCTCGCTATGGACCGTACTATGGCGCTCTCTGTTAGTCACTTCTTCGTTGGTGGTATACGACAATCAATACTCATCAAGTACGATAGCAATGGCCCTTCGGGTCATCCTCTGGATCGCAACGTGTTACGTCTACGATCATCAGTCTATCAAGGAGTGGGAGATGTGAAGATCAGTCTATGGTTTAAGGAGCTGTGTACGACGTCTTTGGATCGTTATCGATCTACTGTTGAAGGACCATTATTGGAGGGGACATTTGGGCGTACCGGCCCTCTATCTCAGGTGAGTCGTTATATTGTTATTGTTTTTATTGTTATTAAAGTATTGTTCTAGCCCGCGCTACATACTTTAGATTGTACTATGGGAGACAAGTCTATTGAGAAGTTACCGTTGAACCGGTCGTTCGGTATCCACTACCTCCTCGTCGAAGCGTTGTTCGAACACGACACTATCTTGTATATCGATATACGCAACCGTACCTCGCATCTCGATCCCCTTATTAGCGATTGGACGGAGTCAGAGTCAGGTGATACAGATCAGGAGTTGGATAGCGAGGAGGAGGAAGGCGACTATTGGAGCATTGAGCGTCAGCAAGAGGTGTTAGGCGGAGAGACATATGAGAGTTATTTAGAGCATTAGCCATATTAGAGACTTAGCACGATGTGTAACCCTAGTTATATTTGCCAATACCCGCCGGGCCGAAGGCCCAGAGTGCGGCGGTGCTTATCTGTTTGTTCTTGTGATGAGAATCAGCAACTGATTCAAACCGGGGATTTTTGTGTTCTACTGATAAGGTGTTGACATGTGTTGTGATAAAAAGTGCTTTCGCCCTAATAAGATTCTAGCGAAAGCACGCACGCAACATCGCGCAAAGCATTAGTTAAGAGCATTAGTTTAAGAGTTCTCTCACGGTTAGTAAGTTCAGTATAGCGATGTAGTATCACGTTACATGGGTACCCTTCCAGGGTTTATGTCAGCACAACGCTTCTCTGTTCTGTACCACGACGACCACACCCCTCCCCTCGTCGTCGTTATGCCACGTTCTACGTCGACCTCCGTTCCTCTCACTGTAGAGCGTTACATGAATACCCTTCCAGGGTTTATATCAGCACAACGCTTCTCTGTTGTGTACCACGACGACCACACCCCTCCCCTCGTCGTTCCTTGTGTTGTACTATGCCTATAGTTCCCCTCCGCTTCCCTATAGTGGATACGACGTATCGTTCGGGAGGTCTTATGAAGTTCTATAAGACTGGCTACTATTCAGAGGGAGAGAACCATGAAACACAGTCTTTTACTGTGTTCACCAACCCCGACGACCTTTATTGGGAGTACGTCGTCAGTTTGATCCTCCTTCCTGCTGCCCTCCCTCTCAAGGCAGTGGAGTATTTCGACTATGGTGAGTCTGTTGTCGGAGTTTTATAATTTCTGTCAATCAGTTGATGGCAACGTGTTCATCAGTGGATGATCGATCAAGCATGGGAAACTGGAAGAAGTTTGGATTACGTGGATCCGATGAAAGCACGCACGCAACATTGCGTACCATATAGCTTGTCTAGCATTCAGTTCTAGTTCTTGTACTTTAGAGTTTTAAGCAATGTTACTCCTGCACTCTTTGTGCATACTTTTCATTGAGACAGTTAAGAGTTTAGAGATGGTATAGATACCCTTTGCAGGGGACTGTCCTTTGGGGCGAAGCGAAAGCACGCATCCAGCACTGTGCTCGTTCGACCTGTCATTGCACCCGGTTTAGTCAGGTGATCTAGTCTCACGTTACTTGAGACACCCTTCCAGGGATTATGTCAGCTACTCGTGACCTCGTTTACACGACACAACGTCCCATCAATGGTTCGGCATCTTCTGTTGATTGACAGAAATTATAGAACTCCGCTAGGGCGTTGTCCTCTCACCACCGTTAGGTGGTCTGTGCGTTCAGGCACATTACACGTGTTACACATGTGGAGCCTTGCGACTGTGGGAAGATTCATTCTTCCTTTCCCCCCCACCACCACTACTGTCACCTACGCTCGCTATGCCTACTCATCATTCCGTTAACTGGCAAGTTATGTCTGATTTCAACCCGTTGACCTGTATCAGTAAACAGGTTACTGTCCATATGACGAAAGCACGTGATGTGGCCTTCGTTCTACCTACCGACCCCCCTCGCATTGGACTGAGCATCGTCTCAGTCACTTCAAAGCTATCTGTGTTGAACGGTAGATCATGTTATCATTCATTGATTGTTGGTATATGCGATCCTCGTGAGTGTGACCCTCTACATGTTTAGCATCAGTTGTTTATCTGTTTTATAGCCACTGTTCCTTCGACGCCATGCGACGAGTCCTCAGATCATACATGTGGATGTACCAGCGTTAATGTTGGTTATAATGTAAGTAATCATTGTTCTAGCGGTTAGCGTTGTTCTAACGAGTTTTACATCTTTAGACTGAATGTACCGCTGATCAGTCCTTCGTGGAACTGATTTCAGATCACTTATATTGGGGCGATGACAAGAGGTTAGTAGCAGGGGTCAAGACATCGTCTACTCATGGGATGATGATTATTAGATGGGAAAGAGATATATTGTGGGAGGACGATACTCAGCGGAAGGGTCCCCTATAGAGAGGGAGCAATAGATAGTGATTAGATTACCGGTGGACGCATGTACTAGATTAGATTGTGGAATACCCGCAGGGCCGAAGGCCCAGAGTGCAGTTTACTCTTGTTTGTCATAACCATACGATTCACATCCGACTTATCCGACGACTCCGACATTTCATCCGATCCGACATCCGCTCCAACAACATTCTATTTATATTGAATATACTTCTACTACGTAACATCTCAACCATACTTACAAGTAGACATATGTTGTTCACTTTTCATTTGTTACTCTCCGTACTCCGAATGTTCCGATGGTCAACTCCAATATCTGCACATCACTTATAGTAATGCTGATCATTCTAGTCTACTATAAATAGTGTACAAACCTGTCGTAGAACCTCAGTTCAAATATCATATGTTACACCTCATTCGCATCCGTCTCTACTTGCCTTTGAGCATTCTCTCCGTCACCTCCGCTCATCCGCTCATCCGCTCATCCGACATCTGCCAATCCGAAATCGAGGACCACATCAAAGAGTGGGGCGCAACGCACAAGTTGAAGCCAGGTCCTTTCTGCCAACGTCGCACTTACCGCATTCCGCTCCTCCGCTACTCCGCTCCGACTCGTCCGACGTTTTCCGACGTTGAGAAACACGCTACGTGACAGTATATTTGAACTACCACCATTCTTTGATTTACCCAACAACCTCTACCCACATGTCTCAAACCCGTAATACAGTTCGAACAACTAGGACTGCTCATGCAGCAGCAGAATGTTCATCCTCCACACCACGCTCTGCTTTTCTTTGAGGAACACGCAATGTAACCATTACCCCTCGAGGAGCCACAGCATCATCATCCGCTCCTACCCCCGGACCATCCGTTCCTCCGCCTTCTTCCGACTCTCAGCTCCCACCACTTCCTGCCAGTCTTCCACTAAACCCACCAACGGAACCCTCCGCAGCTCTAAATTCTGGCTTATTCGGCGGACCTCCAGGAGGATCTCCTCCTCCTTCCGACGGTAGTTTACATGGAGATTTGGACGACTCCGATTCCAATCCAGATCAGGAACCCAATCTAGCTGAAGCCATTCTGCTCATGACCAAAGAGTTGAAACGTCGAGATACAAAGAAGAAAAAGTCATATGCCAACAAACCGGATACCTTTGACGGATCCGATCCGCGCAAACTCTCCGCATTCATTTTACAATGCAAACTTTACTTCTCCGACAATGACAACTTCGACTCAGAACATTCCAAAGTCAACTTTGCCATGTCTTACTTCCAAGGCACAGCACTCGAATTTTTTGAACCCTTCATTCTAGATGATGATGAACCCAATTGGCGGGGTTCTTTCCCAGAGTTTGTCCGGCTTCTCCGCTCCGAGTTTGGTACCATTGACCCTCAGGGCGAAGCCGAAGAACAGTTGGACAACCTACGGATGAAGGAAAATCAAAAGATATTGAAGTACAATGTTGAATTCCAACGTCTTGCTACCAAGACTGACTGGGATGAAAACTCCCTCCGACACCGCTACTACGTCGGACTTCCGGATCGGATCAAGGACATCCTCTCCCAACAACCCAAGATCAAGTCTTTACCAGACCTACGATCCGCGGCTCATACTATTGACGCTCGCTACTGGGAACGTCAACGAGAGAAATCCAGAACCGATAAACCCACTCCCAAGTCCGACAAAAAACAATCCGCTCCGAACCAATCCACTCCACAAACATCATCAACCAAACCCTCCGCTCCCGCTACCGCTTCCGCTTCCACATCCGCTCCGAAACCCGACCTCTCCAGTAAATTAGGCAAAGACGGCAAACTGACGTATCAAGAATGCAAACGTCGTTTCGATAATAACCTTTGCTTATTCTGCGGTAGCGTCGGACACGCTGTCAAGGACTGTCCCAAGTCCACCTCCTCCGCTTCCAAGGCTAAAGGGAAAGCCGCCCAAGTTGGCACTCAAGCCAAGGAAAAAAGTAAGGAGATCGAGTCAAAAAAATAGGCAGTGGTCCTCATGAAGCACGGTCTGAGGACTGCGTTGACTCTCTCTGTGCCTCCGCTCCCATCCGACTTAATGCGTCCGCTCTCTCCGATCCGAACTCTTTACATATCAATATCTCATCTTCTTTTTTCTCTTCAGATTCTGTCCCAGCACTTATTGATTCAGGATCTACTCACTGTTTTATTGACAATAACTTTTCCTCCGCCTATGATCTTCCGACCTCCGCTATTCCGCCTTTAGAACTTAAGCTTTTTGATGGTTCTTTATCACTCAAGTTGTAACAATACCTATATGTTTTCCTTCAGGTGAATCCTTTGAACAGGATTTTTATGTTACTCCGCTCGACTCCGCTTCTTCCGTGGTTCTTGGATACAGTGACTTCCAAAAGCGGCCCAATGTTTTGTATTTTTTGATTGTTGCTTGAATAACATTGGATTGAAAATAAATACAAACAAAGTATTGGTGTACCATAGATAGCATTTGATCAGGGCTATCCATCAAAAAAAGAATTACATAATGTCAATCAGTATTACTAGAGATATAGGCAGTTTAATTCAGAGACTCATTGGACCACTTATGGAAGTAGTCATCAGAAAAACAGAATTGGGCTATTTTAATACTTGGTATGACCTCCCTTGGCCTTGATAACTGCTTCTAACCTTCTAGGCATACTTTCTATTAGATTTTGACATACCTCTGGTGGTATATTATTCCACACTTCTGCCACTCTCTCCCAAATCTCCCAAACTCCCTTTGGTGGTGTTGGATACTTGGCAAGCTCCCTCTTGAGATGAACCCATTGATGTTCAATACGGCTGATATCTGGAGATTGTGCAGGCCAGTCCAGAAGTGTGATATTGTTGTCCTTCATCCACTTCTTGGCCTTCTTTGAGGTGTGCTTGGGGTCATTGTCCTGCTGAAAAATTACCTCCTCCTCAGAAATCCCACTCTCCTCCAGGCTAGGCAGCATGTGCTCCTCCAGAATGGCCACATACTGGTCAGCATTCATCCTCCCCTCAACCTCTGCAAGATGCCCCACTCCATTCCATCCCATACACCCCCATACCATGATGTTTCCTCCATCAAACTTGACTGTCCCCTGCACCTCCCTCTGAATCAACCCTTCTCCCTTCTTCTTCCAGACCCACTCTCTTCCATCTGACCCAAATCTGTTGATTTTGGTCTCATCTGACCAAATAACCCTCTTCCAGTCCTCCACAGTCCACTCCTGATACTTCTGAGCAAAGGCCAACCTTGCCTTTCTATGCCTTGCACTCAACAAGGGCTTTTTCTTCTTCACCACAGCCTTGAATGAATGTTTCTTCAGGACTCTTCTAATTGTTTGTGAGGAGACTGAATCAGAGATGATGGTATTGATATGTTTCATGGCTTGAACAGCATTGGAAGCTTTGCCAGTCTTGATTTGTGCAATAACTGCATGTTGATTTGTGGATGAAAGTTTGGATGGGCACCCAGTAAGAGGAGTATAGTGGTTGGGAAGAAGAGTATGAAGTGTTCTGGCAACAGTAGACCTGCCTACACCAAGTTTGGAGGCAATATGGCGATTGGAGAAACCACTGGAAGCAAGAGAAAGGATATTTTCCTTCTGAGCAGAGGAGATGGGATGCATGATGAATTATAGCTTTTGGGGAGTGTTGGACTGGTTTATATAGCTTGTAAGCACTGCCTTATGGCTATTAATCATAGCCTCTGAAGCTGTGTGCATTGCTTTAGGCTATGTGCATTGCTATTGGGCTGTGTCTGCATTTCTGATAGCTACTTCCATAAGTGGCCCAATGAGTCTCTGAATTAAACTGCCTATATCTCTAGTAATACTGATTGAAATTATGTAATTCCTTTTTTGATGGATAGCCCTGATCAAATGCTATCTATGGTACACCAATACTTTGTTTGTATTTATTTTCAACCCAATGTTATTCAAGCAACAATCAAAAAATACAAAACATTGGGCCGCTTTTGGAAGTCACTGTACAACTGGCTCACCCGCCACAATCCTATGATTGACTGGGTATTGGGCAGTATCACTTTCCGTCCACAGATGCAAAAAGAGCCGTTTCCGACATCGACGTCGACCTCCTCCCAAGGTAGAACAGCTACGCTTCCTCCTCCGGAACCTCCGATCGTACCTCCGCAGTCCGCTCCGCAGATTTCACTCATTAACGCAGCCGCATTTATGAGGGCATGCAAATTGCCTGGTACACAATCCTTTCGACTTCACCTTTCGACTCCCTCCGTTTCCGCTCACTCCGCATCCACTTCCGACACCCCCGACTTGACAAACGTACCCGAAGAATACCACGACTATGCTGACGTCTTCAGTAAAGGAAAAGCAGACACTCTTCCACCCCACCGTCCCTACGACCTCAAAATCGAACTTGAAGAGGGCTCCGCTCCTCCGTTCGGTCCGATCTACTCCCTTTCACAAACCGAACTCAATGCCCTCCGTGAATTCATTGACGAACACCTCACCATTGGATTCATCCGACCCTCTTCCTCCCCGCACGGTGCTCCTGTCCTTTTCGTTTGTAAAAAAGATGGCTCCCTTCGTCTTTGCGTCGATTTCCGTGGTCTTAACAAAATCTCAAAGAAGGACCGATATCCGCTTCCGCTCATATCCGACCTTCTCCAGACCGCTGGAAAAGCCAGTGTTTATACGGCTCTCGACCTCCGACATGCCTATCACCTCGTCCGCATAGTGGAAGGAGATGAATGGAAAACCGCCTTCCGCACGCGCTACGGGTCTTTTGAATGGCTTGTCATGCCATTTGGACTCACCAACTCCCCAGCTGTTTTTCAACGCTTCATGAACGACATCTTCCATGACCTGCTTGATAAGTATGTTACCATATATCTCGACGACATCCTCATCTACTCCGACTCTCCCTCCGAGCATCGGAAGCATGTCCGCGAAGTCCTCCGACGTCTCCGACAACACGGCTTATACGCACGCGCAGACAAATGCGAGTTTTCTACGGATACTGTTGAATACCTTGGCTTTATCCTCTCTCCAACAGGCCTCCGCATGTCAGATAAGAAAGTCAAAATTATTCAAGATTGGCCTGAACCAAGGAAGGTCAAAGACATTCAGTCTTTCTTAGGTTTTGCCAATTTTTATCGATGATTCATTCCTTACTACTCCGAAATCACCGTTCCGCTCACTCGACTCACCCGCAAAAACACACAATGGCACTTCTCCGACTCCGCTCTCAAATCTTTCAACACCTTGAAGAAAGCCTTTACCACGGCACCTGTTCTTACGCATTGGATTCCCGACAGCCCTATTATCGTCGAAACCGATGCCTCTGACTACGCTTTGGGTGTGATCCTCTCCATCCGCACCTCCGACGATGAAATCCATCCGGTCGCTTTCCACTCCCGCACCTTTACACCTCCTGAGTTAAACTATGACACCCATGACAAAGAACTATTAGCGATCCACGATGCATTCAAGGTTTGGTGTCACTACCTTGAAGGCTCCGCTGCTCCGATCGATGTCGTAACGGACCACAAAAATCTTGAGTACTTTTCTACTACCAAGATTTTATCACATCGACAAGCTCGTTGGTCCGAATACCTCTGCCAGTTCAATCTTGTCATCCGCTTCCGCCCTGGCCATTTAGGTACGAAGCCCGATCTTTTAAGTAGACGATGGGACATCTACCCTAAAGAGGGAAATAGCGACTATTCGTCCATCAACCCAAGCAACTTCAAACCCATCTTCACACAAGAACAGCTCACCACTTCACTTCGCGCAACAGAGTTATATACACCCGTCCTCTGTGCCACAATCATCATGGATACAACAGATCAGCTCCGCTCCGACATCCTCTCCGCTCTTCCAACCGATCCCATTTATACCTCTTTCCTCAACAATCCTAATCCACGCTGGATCGTGAATGAAGCAGGTTATCTACTCCACAATGGACGTATCTACGTTCCCGACTCATCCAACCTCCGTCTCCGCATCCTCCGCAATAAGCACAACCATATCCTCGCTGGACACCCTGGTCAAAATAAGACTATTAGTCTTATCCAACGAGAATACACTTGGCCTGGAATGCGCGACTTCATCAAAAAGTATTGCAAGTCATGTACCACTTGTATGCGCGCCAAACCCCAACGTCATAAACCCTACGGTCTGCTTAAACAACTCCCTATTCCTGAACGTCCCTGGCATTCTATTTCCATGGATTTCATTGAACCCCTTCCGACATCCGCTGGCTCCGATGCGATTCTGGTCATTGTAGACCGCCTCACTAAACAAGGCATATTCATCCCTACCACCATTAATTGCACATCCGAAGACCTAGCAAACCTTTTCGTGCTTCACGTCTTTTCCAAGCACGGAGTTCCGCAAAATGTCACATCCGATCGCGGACCTGAATTCGTCTCCCGCTTTTTCCGCTCTCTTGCAAAAGCCCTCGATATGAGACTTCACTTCACTTCTGGATATCACCCTGAAGGCGATGGTCAAACCGAACGCACCAACCAGACACTCGAACAATACCTCCGCATTTTCTGCAACTACCAGCAAGACAACTGGTCCGCTTTGCTTCCGCTTGCGGAGTTCGCTTACAACAACACTCCGAGTGCCACTACAGGTGTATCACCATTCTTCGCCAACAAAGGTTATCATCCCGACATTACACTCCATCCGGAACGTGATCTAGCATCCGATAAAGCTCGACAATACATCGTCAACTTAGATGAATTACATCAAGAACTAAAGACTGCTGTCGCAGAGGCACAACAACGTTATCAAGGCCCTGCGGACGTCCGACGTTCTCCACCTCCTCCGCTCCGCATCGGACAAGAAGTCTTTGTTAAAGCCAAGTTCTTCCGCACCACACGACCCACCCAAAAGTTATCCGACAAATATGCTGGCCCATTTGAAATCATAGCCCAACCCGGCATGCACTCCTTTACACTACGTCTACCCGACACTATGCGTGCTATACACCCCGTCTTCCACATATCCATGCTCAAACCAGCAACTCCTAACGAGATTCCAAATCGGATACAATCTCCTCCGCCTCCGCTCGAGATGGACAGAGAAACCGAATATGAAATTGCGGAAATCGTCGACTCAAAGATCGATAAAAGACGACGCTGCAAACTCCTTTACCTCGTCCGCTGGTTAGGTTATGAAGACACCAGTGAAGAGTTTTCTTGTTTACCCGCATCCGAGCTTGAACACGCAGCGGATACGGTAGCGGACTTCCACTCCGCTCAACCAACTAAGCCAGGCTACCTCCCTTCCCAACTCCTCCAATACCCTATCATACTCCTCCGCATCCTCGTCCTCGTCGGATCCCTCCTCCAAAGCCTCCGAATCCTCCCTCCACGCGATAACCGTCAAAAGCTCCTTGATCTCCCGCAATTCCTTCAACTCCACCTTTATCAGCCGCATCTCCCTTATCATGCTCCTAAGCCCTCTCACCACCTCCGTGCCTATGACCACCTCCGGCGGACCAAACCCCTCTGGCATGAACTCCGGCTCCTCCGACGCTGCGGCTATCCGCGATCCCTCCGCGGTCCCCTCTCCCTTGGACGATCCCACCTTCGCGTTCTTCGTCGCACCACCTGCCACCTTAGCCTTTCCGACCCTCACCGCCTTGGTCATCCTCCGCTTCACCTCCGACTCCGCTTCCGCTCCCGTTCTGCAGCTTCGTTTTAAACGCTGGCACCGCCAGCACGACGAAGCATTGTCATTCCTAAAGAACAAGTTAATAACGAAGCATATAAAGAAATAGGAAAAACTCACTCCGATGGCCAAAAACACAAGTCCCCTGCTTTCAAGCAGGAGGTGCAATCCTCCTTCCCCTGCTCGTAACTCGCAGGCATATTCTTGAAAACCCCCTGCAGCCGGACCTTCTTCACCTCCGCACTCGCCGCATCTGCATCTGCATCCGCCTCCGCATCCGCACCTGCACCCGCAACCGGTTCCTTCGTCTTCGCCTTCTCTGCCTTCCTCTCTGCTCGTCTCCGCTCTTTCGCCGCCCTCTTCGCCTCCGCGCGCTCTGCATCTTCCTTCACGTGCTCCTCTGCCTCCTGCAGTTTCCTCTCCAACTCTTCGGTGACCTTCTTCTGGCGCTCCCTTTCAGCACGAAGAGCGGCGAGGGGTGAGTTTTCAGCGGACATAACAGATAGGCGTCGGGATAGATGTTGTGGTTGGGTGACAAGAGAGAAAGATCACGCACAAAGCTTTTCAACCAACGGTCACATGGATTACCTCATCTGGGCCTCAGGGTTCGGCCCTAAGAGGGAAATACTGTTATAACCATATGATTCATATCCGACTTATCTGACAACTCCGACAATTTATCCGATCCGACATCCGCTCCAACAACATTCTATTTATATTGAATATACTTCTACTACGTAACATCTCAACCATACTTACAAGTAGACATATGTTGTTCACTTTTCATTTGTTACTCTCCGTACTCTGAATGTTCCGATGGTCAACTCCAATATCTGCACATCACTTATAGTAATGCTGATCATTCTAGTCTACTATAAATAGTGTACAAACCTGTCGTAGAACCTCAGTTCAAATATCATATGTTACACCTCATTCGCATCCGTCTCTACTTGCCTTTGAGCATTCTCTCCGTCACCTCCGCTCATCCGCTCATCCGCTCATCCGACATCCGCCAATCCGAAATCGAGGACCACATCAAAGAGTGGGCGCAACGCACAAGTTGAAGCCAGGTCCTTTCTGCCAACGTCGCACTTACCGCATTCCGCTCCTCCGCTACTCCGCTCCGACTCGTCCGACGTTTTCCGACGTTGAGAAACACGCTACGTGACATTGTTTGTTCTTGTGATGAGAATCAACTTTTGATCTTTTTCGGGGATTTTGATGCAAGTTTTGATGGGCTTGTTGACATGTGTGATTACACAATCTAATCTAGGGGGGTTACATCGTGCTATCTAATCTGTGCTAATCGCTATGCTATGTAGGTAATGTGTCCGTATGAATAACTAAGTATCGATGTCTCCACTCTGTTATCTCTCATCGGTAAGCTCGCCGATGCTTGCATTGTATAAATGATGACTTACCCGTTGGTTACAGTGTGCTTGATAAACCGATGGATCGGTAGTTCCTATTCTGGATAGATGCGCTACAAAAGCGCTATAGATGTAGGGCGGTGTAGACGATTCGCTGATCGTAGTGTCCCAATAAGTACGTGCATCGAGTAAAGTGTAAGGCAGTCGTCCAAACTGTCCGCTAACGAATAGACCATTAGTAGCAGTACGTAGTAGATAACATGACTTACCATCGTAAGGTACCGCTAATGCTAGAACCGTACCAGAGGGTATCGGTGATGGGGTAGTTGAATGACTCAAGTATTGAGCGTAGATAAACTACGAAGTAGAGTGACTGCGATGACCGTAGGTAACATAGAACAACATCGTTGGACATAGTGTCGTACACGTGTAAACGTGATGGTAGTGGTCGTCGTGGTACACAACAGAGAAGCGTTGTGCTGACATAAACATAGTACCTACCCTAATGTCCACTCAAAAAGTGGATGTGGCCACTCCTCGTCATTGTAGACGATGATCAATAGTGTGAGAACACTAACTTGTATAGTGGGGGGAGGGGAAGAATGAATCTTCCCACAGTGAAAGGAATGACAAAGCATTCCGCGGATGGCATAGCCACTGCTACCACGTGATGTGGGCAAAGGGCATGTCCAGTGCGTGTACGCCCACTAAAAGTACTACTCCCCTGGAAGGGTATCTGAATCATCTCTAAAGCCTTCACTGTCTCAATGAAAAGTGTGCACAAAGTGTGCAGGAGTAACATTGCTTAAAACTCTAAAGAGCGATAACTAAAACTAAACGCTAGACAGGCGTTACGGTACGCAATGTTGGGTGCGTGCTTTCGCTAGAATCTTATAAGGGCGAAAGCACTTTGTGTAATCACACATGTCAACAAGCCCATCAAAACTTGCATCAAAATCCCCGAAAAAGATCAAAAGTTGATTCTCATCACAAGAAGAAACAAGAGTGAACCGCACTCTGGGCCTTCGGCCCGGCGGGTATTCCACAATCTATCTAGTACATGCGTCCACCGGTAATCTAATCTCCTCCCATAGCGTCGGATAGTGCTCTATCTGTTTGAGGAAGACGTCGGGTTTGTGTTACGGACTCTACGGTATGAGGACCACGTCATATCTTTTACCTATCGGCCCGACTTGGCGCCCTCTTACGAACTCACTATGTCTAACGTCTACTTTCGCAACCTTCGATTCCCAGTCTGACTCATTACATTACTTTGTCATCCCCTTTAGTATACTTTGCTCCCGCGCTGACTCGCTTTCCGCAGTTAGCTTACTCACTGTACATAGCCTTCCGCAGTCGCCTTACTCATGCGCACTGCCTTCTGCAGTACTGACTCATCCGCTACCGCCTATAGTCAGTACCTAGATAAACCTCTTGTACTATAGTAGATTCCTTAGATTTAGCAATCACTTTGCTCTTCGCCTTTCCACTTTCCTGCATACTCTGCCCGAACCTTGGAACGGTTTGTTAAGCATAACAAGTTGCTAAATCTCGTTAGGTTCGCCCAGAGCGAAGAGAGCAACTACCAGACAAGTCAAGACGTCGCGCTTCTTTGAAGACTTTACCAGTAACCCATTCAGCACGCCAGAAGCCCGACAGGAGGAGCTAAGTCCTCGAGACAGTATCGATTTTACACTCATCCAGCAGTACATCGAATCGGAGATCCGTCGCATCCTACAGCAGGTGCTTGACGAAGAACTAGACAACGACGAGCATCGCCCCCACGGCGAGATAGCAGAGAGCATCCATCTTGCTCGGCAACACCAGATCACGCGTTACAACGCCCGACAGAATGAACTCGAAAGCTTTCACGTTCAAGAAGGACCTCAGACAGGTTGGATCACAGAGATCAGAGAGTTTATCGGTGTCCAGACAACCGTTATCAGAAGATTGATTAGGACGCTCACATCGAGACGTCCCAGAGCCACATCATCACGTCTTACTCGAAGCAGCAGATCTATGCCCACTTCACCATCGAAGAACAACAAACCGAGTACAACCGCTGGGCACGAAACGAGAGACTTGACCCCTTCTCGAGACCAACAGACGCGCAGGAACAGAGATTCCTTAAAGATTTACAGAGGAAATACTCTGAACGTTTTGCCACCGATTCCGCCGACGAGTCCCCTGACGAATTTACTTTTGACTCCGCGCAGTCAGATATCAAACAGACGCCTAGAACAGGGACTCATTTTCAATCCTTACCTGTATCCCGAACCCCATCTTCATCCCAACAACCCGACTCCTCTTCTCCTCCGCAGACTCTAGACATGGCAGAAGCCCCGGCTGTACAAACAATGGATACATCCAAGATCATCAAGGATCCTGGGATGTTCAAGGACAGATACACCTTTGACGAGCGGTGGAAAGCCACCAAACTATACATTAGGTTCCAAAAGAGCCTCACAGATGATCAGAAGATTCTTGCGGTGCTATCCCGCATGATGGAAGGGTCTGGCAGACACTGGGCCAGTAACAAGTTAGACGCTCTTGCCATTGACAACGAGAACATCACCTGGCTAGGTTTTTCTGATGACATCGCCACACGATTCTCCATCGCCAACAAGTCGGTCACTGCCAAAGCGAGACTCGAAGTCCTGAAACAAGAGAAACACACTGTTGATGAATTCTTGGATGAATTTGAAGAACTCTTGGGACTGTCAAACCTTGGCGAAGAAACTGGGAAATACATCCTAGAGAAAAACGTCAACCGCAGAATCTCTGAACAAGTAGCTAGTGATGGCAAGACATACACTGATTACGCAAAGGAGATCCGAAACAAGGGACGACAGATGGAAGGACACGCACTGGTCATCCGAGGCGGCGGCGACACGCGCACCGGATCGGGTACCACTTATGGTGGTCAGGGCAAAGCCATGGAGATTGACAAAGCAGGAGTAGCCCGTTGCTACAACTGTCAACGCTTCGGTCATCTGGCTAAAGACTGTAGCGCTCCAAAGAAGAAAGATGGTCGCAAGTGTTTCAACTGTGACCAAGAAGGCCATATCGCGCGCAACTGCTGCAAGCCAAAGAAGAACTCCGGAAGGGTTAGGAAGGTGTCCGAAGAAGATGCCGAGAATGATGAAACCACAATCTTAGAAGCCGACGAGAAGGATTTTCCCGAAGGGTCCGATTAAACGACGCTAAGTCGCGACCCTTATCTATTAAACGGACTTGCTTGCCTTGTATGACTGCAGACAATAGAACCTATGTCATCCCTGCCAAGCGAGCCGCTGCGTCAACTAAGATTGTGAAGGGAGATAAACCTCCGAAAAGACGAGAAATCAGGCTGTTAGCTCAGCTCAGGACACAACGAGGACCAAAGGTTATCCGACCTGAGGTTGACAGCGGATGTGAACGCACATGCATCCATCCCAGAATAGTACGCGAACAGAACCTCCCCACACGAGGAATACCGCCCGTAGCAATTCTAAATGCGGATGGATTGCCAAATCAACAACAGAAAGCGAACCAACTTGCCGAAGTCAAACTGGATTTGGGAGCACATCAGGAAACCATGGAAGCAATGGTACTGGACATTGGGAGAACGGACATGCTCCTGGGACATGACTGGTTGGTACATCACAACCCCACAATCAATTGGACAACCGGCGCGGTAACATTTAACCGGTGCCCAACAATATGTCGAACCAAACACTCGGATTTCAGGATTAACCTTAATGGTCGCAAACACCGGGTTCGCATGGTTGAAGTGCGCGACAAAGATGCACCCAAAAAGTCGGATCAGAAATGGAAGCCTGGAGACCCTATTTTGGAAGCTGTCACTCCCACACCACCTCCCACAACCAAACGACCCTCATATGTTGAACAATTTGCTCACCTCTTCGAAAAAGAGAACTTTGACAAGATCCCAAAGGAGAGGGAATGGGACCATGGTATTGAACTTACACCGGACGCACCAAAGGAACTAGGGGGAAGCACATATCCTATGACGCAAAAGGAACAAGAGGAATTGGACGCATTCATTGACGAGGGTCTAGCGACAGGAAAGATCCGCCCGTCCAAATCCCCTTATGCCTCCCCTTGCTTCTTCATCAACAAGAAGGATGGCTCCAAACGATTGGTACAAGATTACCGCATGGTCAATAAATTCACGGTCAAAGACAAGTTCCCACGAATATCCGATCTCTTGGACATACTGAAAGATGCGGTCTACTTCAATAAAATGGACATCATGTGGGGTTATAACAACGTCCGGATTAAGGAGGGTGATGAATGGAAAGCTGCCTTCCTCACCAGTCGAGGATTGTTCAAACCATTGGTCATGTTTTTCGGTCTTTGCAACTCCCCGGGAACATTCTCTCGAATGATGGCTAGTCTATTCCGGGACCAGATCCGCCGACGTATCTGCGTGATCTACATGGATGACATTGTGGTTATCGGTGAAACCAAGGAAGAACTCATGCAAAACACTGAAGAAATCCTACAGATCCTATCGGACAATGATCTGTTCCTAAAGGAGAAGAAGTGTTTATGGGAAGTAACGAAATGACCTATATTGGGATATGTGGTTGGTGAGGGACGTGTGGAGATGGAAACTGAGAAGGTGGATACAATTCGAAACTGGCGAGCACCCACATCAAAAAAGGAAGTTCAGAAGTTCCTTGGATTTGCTAACTTCTATCGACGTTTTATTGAAGGGTACTCAGACATCGCGAAACCTCTCACCGCGCTCACAGGCGGTACGGCATTTACTTGGGGACCAACAGAGCAGCAAGCTTTTGAAGGTCTCATATGGGCAATTACATCGGCACCAGTCTTGGCATTACCGAAACCAGAGGGACAGTTCAGGGTGGAAACCGATGCATCGGGCTATGCAATTGGAGCAGTACTCTCTCAGAAGCAAGACAACAAATGGCACCCCATTGCGTTCTTGTCGCGGACCATGTCCGCGGCCAAACAGAATTACGAGATATACGACAAAGAACTCCTGGCAGTCATGGAAGCATTGAAAGATTGGAGACACTATCTGCTTGAAGCCAGGGAACGTTTCGAGATCTTGACCGATCACAAGAACCTGGAATATTTCCGTCGTCCTCAGGACCTAAATCAACGACAGCGACGCTGGAAAATGAAGTTACAAGACTATGACTTCGAATTACGGCATGTACCTGGCAAGACCAATGCAAAAGTGGACATCCTGTCACGCTTACCCTGGTATGAAGCAGAACTCGAACCACAGGACAGTGACCAGATGCTCAAGGAGGGACTATTCTTGAAACGGTTGGAATCAGAAGATGTGGTACAAATGGAGATGTTCACGGAGGAACAATTCTTTGAAGGTGTTGAAGTTCCACCTGGGCGCTAGCCGCAGATGTACTGAGCAACACAGCTACAGTGGAAGTACTCTACTTAACCATTCTAGTCACTTACTTGGATTGGGAAGGGTGAGGTTGGTGAGAGCGGTTGAGGCTGGTAAGAGTGATGGAGCTGGTTAAGAGTCAAGAGACAACTTGTTGATATTGACAGTTTCCTGGTCTTATATACCGTACTACTGTTTGTACCAACCAAACAAGTATGTAATCGAAGATGTCTATGGTCACGTGATGTAATCTAATCTAATCTAATCTACGCGATGGAAAAGTTTCAACACCCCCCCATATTTAGTACATACTTCTAAATACATTTTTACTTTTTCCCATATAGGTACTCTTTTTCGTCTAGTTTTTGAGTAGTCCAAAGTACGGGATAAACTTGCTAAAGAGGATTTTCCCCAGATTCTTAGTTAAAAGGTCTGCAGGGTTATTCACTCCTTCGATGAATTCGACTGTAATAATCCCTTTGGATACCTTTTCTCTGACAAAGTGGAATTGCACGTTGATGTGCTTGGATTGCTTCTCAGTTACAGGATTGGATGCGATAAAGACGGAGCCATTGTTATCTCCATAGATTGGAACCAATCTGATCTGCATTCCAAGTTCGGCAAGCATGCTTCTAAGCCATGTTACTGCGCGACTGCAATCTGATAGCGCCATGTATTCTGCTTCCGTAGAAGAGAGGGCAATGGTTTTTTGTGCTGATGAAACCCATGTTATTGCTCCAGACGCCAGCGATATGAAGTAACCAGTGGTAGATTTCCTGGTGTTTTCGTCTGACGCCCAATCGGAGTCTGTAAATGCGTAGATTCCTTTCCCAGAATCACCATCATACATGATCGTGTAATCTTTTGTTGCCTTCAAATACCTGCAAATATCCCTAGCCACTTCTAAATGGCATTTGGTAGGGTTTGCGGAAAATTGGGACATTTTGATCACGGCGAAACAAATGTCGGGTCTTGTCCCGATCATTAAGTACAATAGTGATCTGATGACGGATTGGTACTTGGATCTGAGTTCCGCATTGGGTTCATCTTCGGACTTCATGGGTTTGTAGCCCGTCGGAAGTGGGGTGTGGGTGGCGTTTGATTCGCTCATCCCCATTCGCGCGAGAATTTTCTCAAGGTAAGGTATTTGATCAATGAAGATCCTCTTCCCATGTTGCCTTATTTGGATCGAGAGAAATTCTTTCGGTTCCCCATTAGACACTAGGTGGCCTAGGTCCCTACATTCCCATGTTGTCATGAAGGCCTTCTTTTTCTCTAGCATGTATTCTCGGTTTGTGCCGAGAAAAGCAGAGTCATCAACATAGATGACGGCGATCACAATTTCCCCGTTGGTACTTGTGTGAATAAAAACTCCCGCATCGGAGTGTAGCCGGACAAAGCCGAGCTTTTTCATGGAGAATCGAGTTCTCTCCACCAGGCTAATGTGGCCTGCTTGAGTCCGTATAGGGCTTTGTATAGTCGGTACACGAAGTTTTCTTTCCCTTTCACTATGTAGCCCTCAGGCTGTCGCATGTAAATTACCTCTCGGAGTCTTCCATAGAGGAAGGCTGATGAGACGTCCAAGAATGTCATGAACCACCCTTCAAGGGCTGTCAATGCCAAAATCAATCGGACGGTCTCGTACCTCACTACTGGTGAGAAGATTTGATTGAAATCGATCCCTTCTACCTGTGAGAAGCCTTTTGCAACCAGGCGCGCTTTCAGACGCCCGTCGGATTTTTCGTTGTAGACCCATTTGTTCCTTAGTGCTTTCCTCCCTGTGGGTAGGGGTACTAACTCCGTGATCACCCCGCGGCTTTTGAGCATGTCTAGCTCTTTTCGTTCTGCCGCATACCAATCTTCTTTGTTCGGAAGAGAGTATATGTCTTTGTGTGACATTTCAATGATGCCTACTTGGATGGAGATTGCCTCCATCAGGAGATCGTTCATCCATGCCGTTTGACCGCCCAATCTACGTCTTCGATCCATTTTTTCAAGATCAGAAGCAGGGGTGTCTTCCCCATAGATGCTGTCTGGCATTCTCCAAACTCGTCGTTCCCTGATCGGTCGATCTGGTACTTGCTCGGGCTCTGGAGTGGGTACTCGTGGCTCGTCATCGGGCTCGCTACGCAGCAAATCATTGTCTGATTCAGGGTGATCCTGTCCAGTGGGAACAGGGTCGTGAGGTTTTTCGTAATGACTGTCATTGTCATCGTTTCCGGGGATGAGGTCCTCAAACTCATCAGCCGGTTCTGGGTTTTCCATTTCTGGATGGTTTTCTGGCAAAGGGTCGATGTGGCATCTAGGGTACTTGCTTTCATCAAAGATAGCTTTCCCACCCATGAAAATTGTATTAGTCTCAGGATCCATGAAACGGTATCCTTTGACCCCTGGCTTTGATCCGAGATAAATCATCAATCGAGATCTAGACTCCAGGGAATTTCTACGTTTTTCCTTTGGGATATATACATATGCCTGACATCCGAAGACTCTGATGCTTGACATATCGGGGATCTCATTAGTCACCCTGAAGTAAGGGGTATTCCATTCGAGACACTGCATGGGCATTCTGTTGCAGAGAAAAGCTGCATGTTCCAAACAGAATTCCCACCACATAGGGGGTAAGCACGTGTCGAAGCGCAAGGCCTGAGATTTCTCCCACAGGGTTCGATTTATCCGTTCTGCTCTACCGTTCTGCTGGTGCTGATACGGGAGCGTGACGTCAACCAGAATTCCATGATCGGCAAGTATATCCTTGTATTCATTAAACTCTCCACCTCCATCAACTCGCCATTTCTTAGGGGTGGCGGCGAATTGATTCTGGATCATCGCAAGGAATTGTCGTAGTGCCGTGACGGCATCTGACTTCTTCCTAAGCAAGACGACCCAGACATGGGATGAAAAGTCGTCCAAAAACGTAAGGAAATATTTATATTTGTGGTATGATGCCGTGGATATCTGTTTGAGATCGGAATGGATCAGATCAAAGGTTTTTGTTGCCCTTGTCATCGAATTGGGATATGACTGATTCGGCATTTTCCCTTTGAGGCATCCTGTGCAACTTTCCTGTGATTTCTCACGTACTAGTGTCTCAGGTACCCCTTTGGTACTGGTGGGAATCTTTCGGAGTGCTTGATCATTTGGGTGACCAAGGCGCTTGTGCCATGTTTCGACAGTGATTTCGCTTGAGATCGCATGGATCTGGTCATAGCGTATTTCAGTGTCTAACCAGTAAATGGTTTGACCAAGGATGTGGGGCGGAAACTGGATTTTGCTCAGCCCTTTAGAGATGTTGATTTCTCCACAAGTCCCGTCTACTTTGTAACCATGGTTAAGGAAGACGTCTAGGGACAATAGGCGTGTGTCCATGTCCGGGATGTAGAATACCGGTCTGAGAAGATGGGTATTAACTTCCCCATTTAGGGTGTGCCGTACTGGAACGGCCCCAACTCCGAGTATTTCCAGTTTCTTCCCTTTGGCTGCAGTTTGGACAAATCGCTTGACCGTGAGAGGTCTATAATATGCGAAGTCCTTAAACTCATAGGTGAAGTGTAAAGAGGCGCCGGAATCTAATATCCATTGTGCGCGTTCTTTTTCCTTACAATGTGTACAAGAGGCGAAATGTTTAATATATTTTTTATGTAGATCACTGCTAATGTGATCTACGCACTCTGTACTGGTACTGGCTAATATATTATACGTCTGTTGAGAGGTATTATTAGCATTCCGCAATTGATAAGGTTCAAGAAAGGGTTTCGGCGAACCGTCAAGTTCTATCTCATCCTCAAACACATCCGGCCCCATCCGTTCCTGGTCAATGTCCATCATTTTCAGCGATTCTTCTATTGACGGGGCTACGCGACGCTGTTTAGCTGGCCTTTCGTCGATGTCAGGAATGATGGTATCTAAGATACGGAGGTTTGACCCAGAGGGTTGAGCACCGATTTCTCGGGCGAGTCTTCGCACCCTCTCATTCTTTTTCCACACAGACGGCTTTCCAGAGGGAAGCCCAGTGTACTGAGAAGGAGGAGGGTTCATGCATTGCAGGAGTGACTGCATTTTCTCTGACTCAGGCTGCGCGGTACTCGTAGTTTTCCCACGGCCCGTTACAGTGGTGAAGGTAGGTGCATGACGAGGAGGGAGAGGGCAAGGGGCACATTGATGAGGAGGAAGGGGACAAGGAGCAGGACGACGAAGGGGTTGCTCAATGGCTGGTGCAATAAACTCGACCATTTCCTCAGCTTGGTCGGAGTCATTTTCTGCTGGCGCACTTCTTGTGGTTGCGCCAGCGTCCCTTTCCCTTCTTCTTTTCAGAAGCGGTACTTGGGTCGGTCGAGTTAGGCTGCTCGTCAGCATTGTTCCGCGAGGTACTCGGCGCTGTCTGCTTTTCCCATTTGGGGTCTTGCCCCTTTTGCTTAGTCCCGGAGATTTTCCAGGCCTGCTCGTTGGACGCCCGAGTAGACCCTATCACATACTTGCACCTGTACTCCGAAATGATGCTGTCGGCAACGGCCTGCCATGTGAAGTCATCGGCGTCGTAGACCTGGAAGAGGGCGGTGGAGAGAGACAACCAGGCATCAGGAATCGCACTTGCCAAGATCATAGCTTGCATCAGATCAGGCACAACGAATTTCGAGTCGCTGAGGCGAGCGAAGAGTGATCCAAGGTGCTCAATTTCCGGTACGGGGTCGCGACCCGACAGCTTGAAGGAGGCAGCTGCTTTAAAGTCGCCAAAGATGGTGGCGGGGGAGACCTTCGAATAGGAGTCCTTCAACGACGTCCAGGCTTCTTTTGAGGTTGCGGTGTCCTTGATGTGCCTCCTGATTGCTTCGGAGACTTTGAGACGGATGGAACCCAGAGCCATGTCATCGTCTCTGATCCAGGTCTTCCTTTTCTTGTGGAAGGCGGGTTGGTCGACAGTGATAGTGACCACTGGAGGTTGAGTCGCAGATGTTGCAGACGTCGAGGTGGTGGAGGCAGGGGTGGAGACCGTGACCGTGAAGTCCTTGATGTCGGGGCACTCAATGTCGCTGGAAACGAGGCGCCAGACTCCTTGATGGAGAAGGTACGACTTCATTTTTTTGGCCAGATGGCGATGGAGTCGAGGGCGGAGCGAGAGGTAGACATTTTTAATGAATCTAAAAGGAGTTTTCCCAATCAGTGATGTTCTTTTGTGAATTTGATTTTTAGAGAAAACAAATAAATGATTCCTCATAACATATTCCCTTTAGGAATAGCGGTTTGTGGGAGAAACCCTTTTTTGTCAGAAGTGTGTGAGGTACGATCAACGTTTCCACATGATGTGTACTAAGTCAATCCCCTTAGGGACGCTTCATGACAGGTACTTGTCGTAATGACTTTCCCAGGTTCATGTGTGAAGAAGTAAGACTCAGAACCTAGATCTTTCGATCGGTTCTTTGCCAACCAGGGTAGAGTGGGCAGGTACTCGCTGTTGCCAGTGTTCCCAAGTCCCTCTGCTATCCGGGGCCCATAACCTGTTGAAGTTCCATCTGGGCGCTAGCCGCAGATGTACTGAGCAACACAGCTACAGTGGAAGTACTCTACTTAACCGTTCTAGTCACTTACTTGGATTGGGAAGGGTGAGGTTGGTGAGAGCGGTTGAGGCTGGTAAGAGCGATGGAGCTGGTTAAGAGTCAAGAGACAACTTGTTGATATTGACAGTTTCCTGGTCTTATATACCGTACTACTGTTTGTACCAACCAAACAAGTATGTAATCAAAGATGTCTATGGTCACGTGATGTAATGTAATGTAATCTAATCTACGTGATGGAAAAGTTTCAACAGAAGGGGGTGAAACATCTGATTCCATCAAAATTGGAAACATCACAACCATTGAAAATCCGTGGATCGCACGCATCAAGGGTTCAAACCGCATGGAGACAGAAGTAGTGCAGGGCCTAAAAAAGAATCCTCATTGGTATCAGCAAGAGAATGGGATCACCTACGCAGGAGAACGAGTCTATGTCCCGCCAGACCCACAATTACGACAAGAATTGATGTTTGAGTCACATGATGCACCAGTGGCTGGACATCCAGGACAGTACCGGACACATGAACTCCTCACTCGCACCTACTGGTGGCCTACCATACTGCATGATGTGAAGAAGTATGTAAAGGGTTGCGACACTTGTCAATGCAACAAGATTAACCGACAAAAGCGACATGCTCCGCTACATCCCCATGCAGCACCAAGTCACCCATGGGAAGACATAGGAATCGACATTGTGGGACCGATACCAGAATCTGATGGAAAAAACGCAATTCTGGTCATCACGGATAGACATTCGAAGATGCTTCACCTCATTCCGACAACCGTGGAACTATCAGCGGAAGGATTAGCCAAGATCATCAGCGATAGGGGACCGCAGTTCGCCGCGAAGTTCATGGAGATACTCTGCCGCATGCTAGGGATCAAGAGGAACCTGTCCACCGCATACCACCCACAGACTGATGGACAGGCCGAGCGATCGCATCAGGAGACAGAAGCGTTCTTACGAAACTTTGTCAACCATCTACAGGATGATTGGGCTGAATGGATCGCAATCGCAGAGTTCCAGTACAATGACAAGGAACATCAGGCAACGAAGCACACCCCATTCTACCTCAACTATGGTTTACATCCATGGAAGGGAGAGCTCGTGTTAGAAGATACCAATCTGGCTGCCAACGACTTCTTGAAAAAACTCAAACAGGCACGAGAAGAAGCCAATGCTGCGCTGAAACAAGCACAGGATCAGATGAAGAAGACAGTTGACACACGGCGAAGTCCGTCTCGGGACTACCACATCGGAGACAAGGTGTGGCTGGAAGGGACTAACATCAGGACCGATCATCCCTCAAAGAAACTTGATGCACTCCGACATGGACCATTCAAAGTCCTAGAGAAGAAAGGAGCTAGCGCATACCTTCTTGACCTTCCGAAGACTTGGAAGATGATTCACCCTGTGTTCAACGAGACCCTGTTGTCACCATATGAAACTCCGAAGTACGCCATCCAGAAAAAAAAACCAGCCCCTGATCCGATCATCATTGAAGGATGAGAAGAGTACCATGTGTCTACGATCCTAGACTCTCGAAAGTTCCGCGGAAAGATCCAGTACCTCGTCCAGTGGGAAGGATATGGCCCAGAAGAGAACACATGGGAACCTCGAGCTAATGTTCAGAACGCTCAAGATTTGATCCGTGATTTCCATCGGCAGAACCCGTCTCGACCACAATAAAAGACGAGTTCTCGAAACCCATGGCAGTATCGACCTCATCAGTCAACCACACACCGAGTTCCCCGCTCTAGTCTTCTCCCTGCCCAATATAGCCACCCCATTCTTCTTTTACCTCTCAACCATCCTCACTGCCATGTCAAACACCACCGTCACCTCCACCTCCACCACTGACATCAACCCTGCCATCGCCGCCCTCATGAACGAAGCACTCTCCATGAGAGACCAAATCCATGCTCTCAAAACTTCCCTTGCCGACCTCCTCCATCGCCAGATGCATATCCGGCTTCACTCACTATCCAATCTCCCTGTCGCCCCGACTCCTGAGGAAAAACAAATTCTCGGAAATTACACCAGCACCCTCGTCATCGAAAACCGACGCATTCGGCTGGCCATCAAAGGCCTCGAGCTCGCTGTAGCCATCAACGAGGAATTGATATATGATTGGAGCCTCAAGGAAAGTCCGAACTGGTCCGATCCCGGCAACAACAAGGGATGGGGACAGTGACTCTGTGAGGACACAGAGCTTGGAGAGGGGAACATGTTACGGACTCTACGGTATGAGGACCACGTCATATCTTTTACCTATCGGCCTGACTTGGCGCCCTCTTACGAACTCACTATGTCTAACGTCTACTTTCGCAACCTTCGATTCCCAGTCTGACTCATTACATTACTTTGTCATCCCCTTTAGTATACTTTGCTCCCGCGCTGACTCACTTTCCGCAGTTAGCTTACTCACTGTACATAGCCTTCCGCAGTCGCCTTACTCATGCGCACTGCCTTCCGCAGTACTGACTCATCCGCTACCGCCTATAGTCAGTACCTATATAAACCTCTTGTACTATAGTAGATTCCTTAGATTTAGCAATCACTTTGCTCTTCGCCTTTCCACTTTCCTGCATACTCTGCCCGAACCTTGGAACGGTTTGTTAAGCATAACAATTACGATATGCGACAGACCTCGTATCATCACGAGTGATCAAGCGAGAAGAACAAGGACAGGCCGGGGTAAGCGCGATGTTGGGTGCGTGCTTTCGCTAGAATCTTATAAGGGCGAAAGCCTAGACCACGTGTGTTTGATTACGGAGACGGTTCGGGAGAAGCCGACCTCTCTTGTTCTGTTACCACCACCAGGCATAGTGCATGTACTAGATTAGATTGTGGAATACCCGCAGGGCCGAAGGCCCAGAGTGCGGTTCAGTCTTGTTTGTTCTTGTGATGAGAATCAACTTTTGATCTAAAACAATAACAATATAACAACTCACCTGAGATAGAGGGCCGGTACGCCCAAATGTCCCCTCCAATAACGGTCCTTCAATAGTAGATCGATAACGATCCAAAGACGTCGTACACAGCTCCTTAAACCATAGACTGATCTTCAGAGCACTATCCGATGCTATGGGAGGAGATTAGATTACCGGTGGACGCATGTACTAGATAGATTGTGGAATACCCGCCGGGCCGAAGGCCCAGAGTGCGGTTCATCTTTGTTTGTTCTTGTGATGAGAATCAACTTTTGATCTTTTTCAGGGATTTTGATGCAAGTTTTGATGGGCTTGTTGACATGTGTTGTTACACAAAGTGCTTTCGCCCTTATAAGATTCTAGCAAAAGCACGCACGCAACATCACGTAAAGCATTAGTTAAGAGCATTAGTTTAAGAGTTCTCTCACGATTAGTAAGTTCAGTATAGCGATGTAGTATCATGTTACATGGGTACCCTTCCAGGGTTTATGTCAGCACAACACTTCTCTGTTCTGTACCACGCCCCTCTCCCCTCGTCGTTCCTTGTGTTGTACTATGCCTATAGTTCCCCTCCGCTTCCCTATAGTGGATACGACGTATCGTTCGGGAGGTCTTATGAAGTTCTATAAGACTGGCTACTATTCAGAGGGAGAGAACCACGAAACGCAGTCTTTTACTGTGTTCACCGACCCCGACGACCTTTATTGGGAGTACGTCGTCAGTTTGATCCTCCTTCCTGCTGCCCTCCCTCTCAAGGCAGTGGAGTATTTCGACTACGGTGAGTCCGTTGTCGGAGTTTTATAATTTCTGTCAATCAGTTGATGGCAACGTGTTCATCAGTGGATGATCGATCAAGCATGGGAAACTGGAAGAAGTTTGGATTACGTGGATCCGATGAAACCGCGTATTACGTGTATTCATATTACACCATTGGTCATGGGTCAAGGGACACGCGACACCCAACACGTGATATGCTGTGACAATCAGATGACTGGCAGGTGTTTGTAGGGGTTAGACCACGTGTGTTTGATTACGGAGACGGTTCAGGAGATGCCGACCTCTCTTGTTCTGTTACCACCACCAGGCATGTGCAAGTACGTGAAAAGGTGATTCACGATTATACGGTGAGTATCGTTGTTACACATTGTTAGTGACTATCTAACGTTACATTGTTTAAGCCAGAGAATGAACGGATTAGAAGAGAGCAAGGGAAGATACGCCATCCTCGTCAAAAGGTTAGGTACCCCACATGATGTGGGCAAAGGGCATTGCCCATGCGTGTCCTTCGCCCCAAAGGACAGTCCCCTGCAAAGGGTATCTATACCATCTCTAAACTCTTAACTGTCTCAATGAAAAGTATGCACAAAGAGTGCAGGAGTAACATTGCTTAAAACTCTAAAGTACAAGAAGTAGAACTGAATGCTAGACAAGCTATACAGTACGCAATGTTGCGTGCGTGCTTTCGCTAGAATCTTATTAGGGCGAAAGCACTTTGTGTAACAACACACGTCAACAAGCCCATCAAAGCTGCCATCAAAATCCCCGAAAAAGATCAAAAGTTGATTCTCATCACAAGAACAAACCAAGATGAACTGCACTCTGGGCCTTCGGCCCGGCGGGTATTCCACAATCTAATCTAGTACATGCGTCCACCGGTAATCTAATCGCTATCTATCGCTCCCTCCCTATAGGGGACCCTTCCGCTGAGTATCGTCCTCCCACAATATATCTCTTTCCCATCTAATAATCATCATCCCATGAGTAGACGACGACTTGACCCCTGCTACTAACCTCTTGTCATCGCCCCAATATAAGTGATCTGAAATCAGTTCCACGAAGGACTGATCAGCGGTACATTCAGTCTACAGATGTAAAACTCGTTAGAACAACGCTAACCGCTAGAACAATGATTACTCACATTATAACCAACATCAATGCTGGTACATCCACATGTATGATCTGAGGACTCGTCGCATGGCGTTGAAGGAACAGTGGCTATAAAACAGATAAACAACTGACGCTAAACACGTAGAGGGTCACACTCACGAGGATTGCATATACCAACAATCAATGAATGATAACATGATCTACCGTTCAACACAGATAGCTTTGAAGTGACTGAGACGATGCTCAGTCCAATGCGAGGGGGGTCGGTAGGTAGAACGAAGGCCACATCGCGTGCTTTCATCATATGGACAGTAACCTGTTTACTGATACAGGTCAACGGGTTGAAATCAGACATAACTTGCCAGTTAACGGAACAATGAGTAGGCATAGCGAGCGTAGGTGACAGTAGTGGTGGTGGGGGGGAAAGGAAGAATGAATCTTCCCACAGTCGCAAGGCTCCACATGTGTAACACGTGTAATGTGCCTGAACGCACAGACCACCTAACGGTGGAGAGAGAGCAACGTCCTAGCGAAGTTCTATAATTTCTGTCAATCAACGGAA